>LOND01003231.1:26393-45705 GCA_014220965.1 Paragonimus kellicotti | reverse complement strand
CACACAAAGCCGACGGATTTCTCGAACACGCGGTCTGCCGCCGACAAGCATTGCTATGCCATAAACCTCGTTGGTCGGTTAACAAACCCCCTCAATGGCACTTGAACAGCACGATCAAAATCACCCGCAAAGCTTTGCGTTACAGCTGGACAGAACGAAGACAGTCAGTATGCCTCCAGCGCGCTGAAGTTCATTAGGATCAGATGTGTGTTTGATGCGTAACCACGGATGGAGTGCACATCAACATCATCATCATAGACAGCCATACATCAGTGGTTCACACTGACGCTTGACTGCCACACAACCACGAATAAGAAAAACTATATGGAAAGAAAGAAGAAGAGGGAGGAGGGAGTGGACCTAACTACTAAACAGCAACGAATGTATTGAAGCAAACAACATCAAGGCGCCTACCCCCTGCAAACAAACAACCGAGCTGTATGTGAAAATAAGGCGTCACTGAACGTTTCGTATGGCCTAAGGTAAACCACGATGTCCGCAATTGGAGCCGTTCTTGTCTCCAATGCCAGCGTTCCAAAGTCCACCGTCATACAAAGAGCCCCCGGCACTTTTCCTTTGCCAGACGCACGTTTTCATCATGTGCACGTCGATCTGGTGGGCCCCTTACCACCCTCGAATGGCTCTATTTATCTGTTGACGTGTGTTGACCGTTTCACAAGATGGCCTGAAGCCATACCGCTACCTAACCCATGTCATTAGTCATCGTGTGTATCACCCTGCAACTGTGATAGACCAGCAAGACATGTGTATATTTTCCTCTCTCTCTGGAATAACGAAGGCATGTGTAATATTACTAGCCTTCTGGGGGAGAGCTATGTAGCGACTATAACAAATGATATTTTTGATAGTCGCATTCACCTGTACACTTTTGATGATTTTGGTTTTTTACCTACTTTTGTTTTAGTCAAGCCATCTTTTGTAATATCCGTCCCGGGGCTAAAAACACAACTCGCTCCGTGCCTCGCTAGCTTGACGTGCTTTCTCTGTACACTTTATTTTCCAGGGTCGATACTAATACACGAGGGTCAACGCGCTGAATCTTTGTTTTCATTGTCGATCGGTTTTCGATAGTGAGTACAGACTGGGTATTATTCTGTTGGACTAGTTCCAACACACGGATGCCGTCGTGCGTGTGTGAAATGAACCTGAAACCGAGCGTTCAACACAGTTTAATTCTTTTGCATTGGCTACTCAAGACCCCGACAACCTTTCGGGAGATGGTTCACAGTATTGGTGAGATATGATGACACGAATGTAGCTCTGATCCGCAGCTACAACCGTCCCACTTTCCGGAGAGGATAAACTCAAAAGAGTACCCCCAAACAAAAAAGACTGCGATAGGTCACGGTTGACTGTGACCGCCAGTATCTTACTCCACAGAGTTGGAGCTGTTTGCAGTTATCTCTAAGTCTGATGTAGTGCTGAATACTACGCACGTCAATGTCCGCAATCACACATCGATGTCTGATTCACGGTGATCCGGGGATGCTTAGCCCATCACTACTAAGTTACCTGAAATCCGGGTCGTTTTTTCCTGAAAACTGTGCCTAAGGAAACCTCCATATCTTGTTGCCTCGCAGATCAGACTACTGAACCAGCGGCCGTGAGTACGGTCCCTCAAACCAACCCCTTCTGCAAACTATTGGGGAGTATCTGATGCTATCGTTGTTCCGACAGTTCACTCTTCTTTGCATTCTTTCCTCCCTGCCGTGACCATCAGTAAACATTAGCGCCTTTAATGTTCACACATTCCGATAAATTGATCAGCAATTTGCCCTGGCGAGCATCTCTCTGAATCTGGAATTGTATGCGTCATAACTCCGAAACGCGCATCTACGACTTGTAGTGACCAGCGGTCGTGTGGCTTCTCTAAGGATCCCGGCTGCAACCATGTTTTCCCGCTTGTTTGTTCTGTACGCATGATTCTGTGTACGCCTGCTATAGGAGGCCTGATATGAACTCAGTGCCACTTTCTTCAGTCGTGCAACTAATTGCACGCAGTGAACGCTTGTCCTTTTCCTAACGACTCATCTTCTATTCCATTCTTCAAGGTCGTTTAGCCCGAACCTTTTCGAGCGTTGTTTAACGCACTCGAAGGTTCCACGCACTTTTCGCTTGGCGCGCTTTTCGAGTGCCGCCGAGTGGGCGGTAGCCCACCTCGCGCTTCTTTTCTTTCTTCTCTTGGTTGCTGCCGTTGGTCCCAGACTAGGCTAGAGCTAACTACTTATCATATTTCCAAACATTGCTGGAAATATACGGTTTGTTTCTAAACCTCAATGCGTTCTCTAGTTCGATGCCTGTTGGGACTACGTTTCGAATGCTCTACAGGAAAGGTGCTGTAAATTGTTAGTGGACGAGGGTCTAGCGTATGCCCACTTGTCCGCTACAGACTCTGGTGTTACTGTTCATTTGACAATGCGATAGATCAGCGGTTCCCTCACGGGTTCTATAATTTGTGATTACCGCAGTTTGTCCGACCCAGTACGATCGCCAGTGTGTTTAACAAGGTTGTTCACTCTCACTCTTCCTCTTCAATGTCACCATAGACGACGTCCTACAGATCAATAATTGGTGAATATGTACAGCTAATTTCACAAGACTGCTGTAGTGGATCTAAACACTTAATAAAGCTCAAGTGGAAATATAGGCAACTGACTCGCAATAAGTCGTAAGGTGCGTTGGTTTAGAGTTCCACTACACCGAATGAGATATCCAATGGGTAAAATCTGCCGTGCTGCTCCCAAGAGAATTTGACGTTACCACAGCGATAATTTTTGACAACAGGTAAACACGGAGATGTGCTGAAATTAGACGGTGGATTCCGTTATCCCTTAACTCTCCCGAATTTGGTATACAAGCGACACAAGACACAGAGAGAACGCAAGGCTCGCGACCTGGGAGGTGTGATTTGAATTATTGATTATCGATTGGTTCGATTCACATGGTTTAAACATCTAGTGTACATGTGAAGTTGAGAAAGGAAAAATTGTGAACAATGAAAATTATAAAGTACAAAATGCTTTACAAAACGCTACAGAACTCCCCCCTAGAGCGTTAATTAGGGTATGAAACGCTCGAAAAGATGTGACATTATTCTGTATAGTCTGCAAAACGAACGGGAGGTTTGTGCGATCGTCCGCTGCGTGTCTGTGGTGGAGGGGGATGAAAGAATTGTATATCGTCAGGAGGAGCGGTGGAGTCCGAAACTGTTTGAGGGTTTTGTGGAATGGATGTGTTAGGAAGAGGTGGATGGGACGGGGTTTAGTCACGTCAGGGAGGAGGAGGAGGTAGAGGCAAGTCTGAAGGGTCCACATAGGCCACTTTTAAGCGGTCGACGCTTACGGAATCGCGAGTGCCGTTACGGTTGATAATGAAGTACTTGTCTTTACGTTCAAGCACTCTAAACGGACCGTCATAGGGAGGCTGTAGGGACTTCTTTTTGAGCGTCAGCTCTGATAAACACGAAGGGGCAAGTACGCAGGTCTTCGTGTACTTGACTCTGCCTCGGTGTGATCCTCGTCGGGATGGGCTTCAACTTGTGCATGTGCAGTTTCAGACGGGTAACGTACGATGTTGGGTCTATCTCGCCAGCGGTCCTAGAGTCTGTAAACATTTCACCTGGCAGACGTAAGGTGCTACCGTAGACAAGTTCAGCTGGGGTGCAGCCGATGTCCTCTTTGATGGTGTTGCGGATGCCAAGCAAAATGAGCGGTAAGTTTTCTGACCAGTTGGGACCGGATGTCGTAGCAAGGATGGCGGCTTTAAGTTGACGGTGGAAACGTTCCACTAAGCCATTTGACGCTGGGTGATAGGCGGTTGTTCGGAAGTGTTCACAGCCCAGTAAGTGTTGCAGGTCACGAAACAGTGTGGATGTGAACTGGGAACCGCGGTCAGTGGTGATGGAAGCAGGTACACCGAAGGTGGATACCCAAGTTTCCACAAACGTCCGTGCGATGTTCTCGGCTGAGATGTCGCGTATGGGCGTTGCTTGCGGCCAGCGTGTGAAACGGTCAATGCAGGTCAACAAGTGTGTAAAGCCGTTCGAAGGTGGAAGTGGGCCAACTATGTCAACGTGAACGTGTTTAAAACGGGCGTCCGGTACACTAAAAGTGCCAGGCGTGGTGATGGTGTGGCGGTGTACCTTACTTCGTTGACAGGACAGACAGTGTTTGGCCCATTCACGTAGATCCTTGCGCATGTTCGGCCAGACGAAACGGTCTGATCAGTTTGACCGTGGAGCGGATGCTAGGATGGGAGATAGAGTGGAAGTGGTTGAAAATGTTTCGCCGGTAGTTGCAGGGGACGTAAGGTCGAGGTTTACCGGTCGAGATATCGCAGTAGATTTTAGATTCACAATGCAAAAGTGGCAAATGAACGAATTTCAAGGATGGATGGGAGCGTAGTTGGTTAAATTCTGGAGGTCGCGAGCGAGGGCGGGGTCGAGTGCACGGGAAGTTTCGGCTCTTTATAAGGCGTCCAGCTAAATTATTCACGGTAAGTGTTAGCTGAGACACCTGCCGTTGTAAGTTATCAAGCGTTTCTTGTCGTGGATTAGTGTGATGGGAAGGGTCACACACGTTGTTGATGGAACGCTTGAAGAAACACTCGTGAACTTTGTCCGCAGTCTCTGCTAACTTTTCCAATGGTGTGTCGGGATCCTGTACCGACAAAATGACCGAGGTGTTGAGCGGGAGGCATTTGGTCCACAGTTGCCTGAGGATGGGATCACCTATGTTGTTATCACCTGACCAGGGATTTCATGTGGCGGAGTAATTGAGAGGGGGTGCGATCACCCAACTCGACACCAGAAAGTAACTGTTGCAGCTTAGCCTCGTCTGACGCCGTGGTACGCTTTAAACTGCTGCCTTGAGTTTATCGTATGGTGACTCGTCTGGCATGGGATCAAGTATATCAATTACTTCTGAGGCTATGTCAGTGGGCAACTGCGTAGCAACGTAGGAAAACATGGTGGCCTGTGAGGTAATCTTACGAAATCGGAAAAATGCCTCTACCTGAGTGAACCAAACGCGGGGATTTGCAATACCAAATGCAGGCAATTTAAGAATTAATGGTGTCCTCGGAAAATAAATTAGCGTCAAAATCAGAAATCATTGCGAAATAATGGGAGTTCTGAGCTTATAAGTAACGGAATCAAAAAAGTCAATATATACAATAGGAAAAATGAAAATTCGGGCTCACCAATTAATGTAGTGGATCTAAACACTTAATAAAGCTCAAGTGGAAATATAGGCAACTGACTCGCAATAAGTCGTAAGGTGCGTTGGTTTAGAGTTCCACTACACCGAATGAGATATCCAATGGGTAAAATCTGCCGTGCTGCTCCCAAGAGAATTTGACGTTACCACAGCGATAATTTTGACAACAGGTAAACACGGAGATGTGCTGAATTAGACGGTGGATTCCGCTATCCCTTAACTCTCTCGAATTTGGTATACAAGCGACACAAGACACAGAGAGAACGCAAGGCTCGCGACCTGGGAGGTGTGATTTGAATTATTGATTATCGATTGGTTCGATTCACATGGTTTAAACATCTAGTGTACATGTGAAGTTGAGAAAGGAGAAAATTGTGAACAATGAAAATTATAAAGTACAAAAATACTTTACAAAACGCTACACTGCCGTTACTTAAAGTTGAGAAGCAACAAGGTCGTTATGTGAGACGTTCGCTGTTCTCAACCACACACATGAAATAATACGCAGACAAATGAACGCTTGAGTTGCTCCGGGTAAATGTTCAGAGTGAACTAGCACCGATCAGTTTGGGTAGCGAATCAGTCACAAGTGAGGTTACAAAGTCGACAGTAGCAGATACACAGCGGAGTCACCTGTTGGGGAAAGTCTATTTTCCCCAAAAAGGGTTTATTTTTCGAGCTATCTTCGAAAAATAAATTGTGATTTTGAATTTAATCTTTTCGCGCCACAACGTGCCAAAACTCAATTTTGGCGCACGTTTCTCCGGCGTCTCTGATTGGCCCATCCCACTTTTAATGCATCAATTAACGTGGGATTCTTCAAGGCTGTTCAGAGACGCTGTTCTGCAATGTCACCTCTGCCACTTTTTCCTGATAACCGACCATAAGCCGCTACTGTCCATTTTTGGATCGAAGAAGGGCATTCCGGTTTATTCTGCCAATCGACTGCAGCGATGGGCCACAATTTTGCTTGGCTATGACTTCGATATCCACTACCGCCGCACTGACGAGTTTGGCCAAGCTGACGGTCTATCTCGCCTCATCAGCAATCAGCACGTGCCCGAGGAAGACACTGTCATTGCCACTCTGACAATGGAGAATGACGTTCGCCGCCAGCTCTCAGACGCCATTCGTGGAATTCCCGTGACTGCCGTCGACATCCAGTGCGCCACGACATTGGATCCGATACTCACCCAGGTCATGGAGTTCGTCCGGACCAAGTGGCCCACAGTTCCTCCTGCTGGTGAGATCAGCCAATTCTACCGTCGACGTGACTCGTTGACAGCAGTGGATTCCTGCCTCATGTTTGCTGATCGTGTGGTCATTCCAGCCGCCCTCCGCCTCCCTGTGCTGCGACAGTTCCACTCTGGTCATCCCGGCACCAGCAGGATGAAGGCGATCGCTCGTAGTTACGCCTATTGGCCCGGCATGGACAGCCATATAGAAGATCTAGTGAAACGGTGCTCAAGATGTCAACAGGCTGCCAAACTACCTACCAGGCAGGATCCAATACCGTGGCCAGCACCCAAAGGTCCATGGTCACGCCTACATCTTGATTTCGCTGGTCCGATCGACGGGGTATCCTACCTCGTCTTGGTCGATGCCTATACCAAATGGCCCGAGATAGTCGCACTTTCTCCAGCAACGTCCCTCAGTACGATCACTGCCCTGCGCCGAATCTTCAGTCAACATGGATATCCCGACATTCTCGTGTCGGACAACGGGACGCAATTCACGTCTTCATACTTTGAGGACTTCTGCCGCCGTTCACTCATCCAACACACTCGTTCGCCGCCTTATCACCCGCAGTCCAACGGGCAAGCTGAACGTTTTGTTGACACCTTCAAACGGGCGCTACTGAAATCTCGTGGGGAGGGGACCACAGACGAGGTGTTACAGGAGTTTCTGTTCGTCTACCGCACAACTCCCAATCCTGCAACATCTGACGGTCGATCACCAGCCGAAGCTCTTGTGGGTCGCAAGCTTCGCACAGTGCATCAGGCTCTCATTCCGACGAATGAGCCAACGCAGGTGCCCGGCCCAAACTCCAACGACGGTTTCGCTATTGGAGAAGCCGTTTACGCTCGTGACTATCGACCGGGTCACAATAACTGGACGGACGCAACCGTGAGCGCTCGTCACGGAAAAGTGCTGTATGACGTTTCCGTCAGTGGCACCATATGGAAACGTCACCGCAACCAGTTGCGCCCTCGCCGCGCGAACTCAACAACGACAGACGACCAGCGTCCGCTTCCGCTGGATATCCTGTTAGACACGTTCGCCATTCCGGACACAGACACTTCCACAGTTCCGTCGTCCACTGCCGAAATCGCAACCAACCTCCTACCCAGACGTTGGACTGACCGCAATAGACGCCCACATCGTCCTATGCAGCTGGACCCTCGAGCCAAGTGCTACGGATGATTGTCATCTCAAACGGGAGGTGTTGGGGAAAGTCTATTTTCCCCAAAAAGGGTTTATTTTTCGAGCTATCTTCGAAAAATAAATTGTGATTTTGAATTTAATCTTTTCGCGCCACAACGTGCCAAAACTCAATTTTGGCGCACGTTTCTCCGGCGTCTCTTTTGGGGTTTCTGGTTATCGTTACGCTCGGTGCTACGTGTTCGTGTTTACTATAGTCGTGCGCTAGACATTTATCGTTATCGTTGACCAGCGGGTCATAACACACATGAAAGTGAAAAGTAACGAACCAATGCTAGACGTTCAGGTCCCAATAATTTTACCAGCTATAGAAGATATATACAAATATGTTTTCCCACCCGGTGGACAAAGGTAGAACGGATCCTATGGAAAATAATGGGTCGGAAAGAGGAATATCAGACTAAGAATAATTTTCGATCTTTGTAACGTATAACACGGAATGCCATGACAACTATCACTCGCCTCTGAGCGCATAAGCATGGCATGATGCAAATGCTTCAGAAGACACTGGAGCGTGTTTGGACACAATCTCATAAATAACACGAGATTCTTAGACAGGATCTATTCAATCATTGGACTCCTGAATGTGGCGTAACTTTATTTTTCGTCCTCTGAATTTTAGCATTCGGATGCCACTCGTGGAAGCGCTCGAAGGTTCGATATGCAGATCCATACTGTACAATCAACATATTGCAAACCACAATCACAGGCAATTATGTAAATATTGTTTGACTTAGCGAGTGTAGATACTGGATCCCAGCTTGGATTTGAGGGGATAGGAGTTGATTTGTGCCCGACTGTGAGCTCGGTTGGCACATAATTTGGCAGTTATTTGTTTCGAGGGATTCGGCTTGACGGCCGTTCGGAAGGGAAAACAGTCATTTTGGCGGGAATACTCGTTTTTTCAAATATTTGGGAAGTTTAAAAGCAAAAGCTCAGTCAGAGTACTTATAAAGCCTCAATTTTGGATAAACAGCGGTATTGGAAGTATTTAAATACATTTAAAGTTACATGCCAAACGTACTGGTTTGCGGTTGAAAAATCTCTCGTAACTTTCACGAAAATAAACGTTATTGACGTTAGCTTACGATTTCAAGTCTTGCAAAGGCGCTCATTGCAATTTTCAGAATGGACTATGTCATTGGAAGGCATGAGAGGGCAAATAACCGTTTCGAGGGATTCGGCTTGAAGGTCGTTCAAAAGGGAAAACGGTCATTTTGGCGCGAATCCTCGTTTTTTAAATATTTTTGAAAATTTTAAAATCGGAATTTCGGGCAAAGTACTCACAATGCATCAATTTTAAATAAACAGCGGTACTGCAAATATTGAAATACATCGATCAAGTGCCAAAAGTGAAAAACTTTTTCTACCATTCCCGAAATTCACCCGTTATTGGCGTTAGGTCACTTTTTCAAGTCTTGTAAATGCACTTATTGCAATGTTCCAGATGGAATACGTCATTCTATAGCCTGAGAGTGCTTCATTCTGTGTGGTTTCGAAGATATGGTCGAAATGGAAATATACGACCACACAATGTTGGCATTGCATTTCAACAAGAACACTAACACATTTGATGATGAAACATGTATGACAACGTTTCCAGCTTCCTTGTCTATACGATATTTGTACTGTTTCTCCTTGTTTGGAAGATTTCAGATAGATACTGGTCGACGAAATGTTGCCCTTGGAAATGGCTGGAAATGACGCTATCATATGGCTGTTTTCATCTTCGGTTGATATGCAGCGGCGTGAGAAAAGGGTATCATGTCTCACTCTATCACTTGGAATCTTCAGAAGTAAATTCTATTCACTCTACTGCATTGTTTCCAACTAGATTGAGGTCGCGTGTCGTTCATACGAAACAGATGAACTCAAGCTGCCTGCCGATCATTGGGAGGTATACCTCTCAGCCAGTCGCGACTTGATGGTTAGAACGCCAGGTATCTATCGCGGTGCAGAAAAATACTCCGATCAATATGACAATCAACGGACTCAAAAATGATGATTACCATGTACCACAGACGCTTCAAATACAAGTTTCTCATCACTTCCCGCATGTGTTTGTTCTCCATGTTGTTCATGGCGAACGTCATTCGGAAGGAGCAGCTACTAGTGTGAATGCATACTGCATTCTCAGACGTTGATCATAGCCTAAGTCAATCGGATGGAGCAGCTACTGGTGTGAATGCATACTGCATTCTCAGACGTTATTCATGGGCTAAGTCATCGACACTGTGCTAGCGATTTCATTTTCTGGATTGATCAGAATCTGCAATGTTTGAAAATGAATCCAAGTATATTTTACTATATACAGCTGTTCTGTTTGATATATGGTTGTGAAGTTTGCCGATTAGGTTCGCGGGACTTCGCTTTCCGGGTATGACTTTGAAACGGTCCTTGGTGAACATTCAGGTTCATATATTGGCGGTAGCCTGAAACCGTAATATATATATATATGCTGCAACCGACACTAAATATGTAGAACATGCATTCCCAACCCCGTGTTACCAATCAGCAATGTCTCTGAAAGTTAATATAACTGCAACACAGGTGAAGGGTCAGTGATCTGTTGATCATTGTTTTGACTCCCCGTACTATTGCAGCCACAAATTATCCAGTGGACTTGACAATGAGAACTCTGTTTGTCGCGACTTTTGGTCCATATTGTCACCAATTTCAGAAGCATATCTGTATGTTCTGCGATGTTCCATCATGTTAATTATCAACTGTTAGAACACCATTTATCACTTCTGGTGCTCCACGATTGTCTAACCACTATCTGGGCTCAGGATATGGGCGACATCACCCCGAAGTGTACGGTTTACGTTTATCTTCGTTTGCCCGAATTTATCACAGACCTTTCATTGTGTTGTGGGCAATTATGTAGCGACTGTAAGAAATGATATTTTTGATAGTCGCATTCACCTGTACATTTTTGATGAGTTTGGTTTTTCACCTACTTTTGTTTAGTCAAGCCATCCTTTCTGTAATCGACAAACCTCTCTTCATGAAACGAAAGTATCACAGGGGAAGCCATTTTTCTAAAGCGTGGGTTTTGGGTGGAATCAAAAGGGATACCACGAATGCGTTTATGGTAGTATGCGCTGGAAACAAACCCGAATACGCCACGCTGATTCCCATTATTTGTCGTCATGTGCGCGTGGGTCTAATCAAACATTTATCACACTCGATAACAGCCTAATACCATCATTATAACTGACGGGCTCACCGAGCACTGGATACGATAGCTCATTATGAGCATTGGACTATCAACCACTCGGTTAACTTTGTGGATCCCGAAAATTGTCATCCATGTAGATGAAGTCAGGTTCATAGCAAGATGTGTATTCACTACACCACACAAAGTCTCATCTAGTCTGTTATGGACACTGTATATATAGGTCAATGTCAATCGACCTGATTGGTCAATGCAGATATGGCGTACACGATTGACTGCACTCCACCACAATCCACACAAAACATCGAAAACTTGTGGTCCGGTCGCCAGAAGCACTTTAGAGCAATATCCAGATCTAATCGTCAGCTATTCAACTCCCACTTACAGGAGATTTTGTGGCGCAACCAAAATCCATGTGACGGCGTGGGACGGCTGTTATTCAATGTATCGCACTTGGATTCATTATCAAACATTGCTGAATCTGATCTATCCAGAGGATGAAATCGCTAGCAGTCTTGCTGACCTAGCCCACGAAAATGTCCGAGAATGCAGTATGCATTCACACCAGTAGCTGCTCAAGCCTGACTAACTATAGCTATGAACAACGTCTGAGAATGCAGTATGCATTCACACCAGTAGCTGCTCCATCCGATTGACTTAGGCTATGATCAACGTCTGAGAATGCAGTATGCATTCACACTAGTAGCTGCTTCACCTGACTAACTACAGCTATGTACAACGTCTGAGAATGCAGTATGCATTCACACCAGTAGCTGCTCCATCCGATTGACTTAGGCTATGATCAACGTCTGAGAATGCAGTATGCATTCACACCTAGTAGCTGCTCCATCCGATTGACTTAGGCTATGATCAACGTCTGAGAATGCAGTATGCATTCACACCAGTAGCTGCTCCTTCCGAATGACGTTCGCCATGAACAACATGGAGAACAAACACATGCGGGAAGTGATGAGAAACTTGTATTTGAAGCGTCTGTGGTACATGGTAATCATCATTTTTGAGTCCGTTGATTGTCATATTGATCGGAGTATTTTTCTGCACCGCGATAGTTTGTTCACTATACGATTGTTACGTGTTGGGCTGAAGCTTTGATGTCTGCACTTACCTGGATTTTCAGGTCCCTGTTCTCAACTACTTCTCGCATATCAACACGATTCCTAGCTCCTTCCCTGCACATTCATGCTACTTGAATGTCAACTTTCAAAAGCTCTCTATATTTATCAGCCGTTGATGGCGGTTTTCAGACAACAGTTCACTGATACGATACATCCAAATGTTGCTGTGTAGATATCTCTTTGAAATAATCCGTTGATCCCTTGTCACGCGCAAACAAGTAGAACGCATAATCATGTCTGTGAGTGGTTATTTCGTACTAGAAAAATAACCGGGTCTAGAACCAATCTCTGGCGAACCCCATTCCTGGATAACTCAGAATGTACATAAAAGCGCCAGCCACAACAGTAGGCTTCACTTCATTTGATCATAGGTTCAGTAGTTGTGAGCGGATATTAAGAGAGTCAAGTGCCTTTTTAAGCTCTAGGTAGCATATTTCACCTGGTTTACTTTGGCTTAACTGCTTTTTTTTTTGTATTCAGAAGGGAAGGCAGGATTTGGCGAAGATTCTCATTTCACAGAACCGTGCTGCTGCTTTTTTAAAATCACGTATTTGGCAACAAGATGCACCATCTTCTTCCTACTAATGCCCTCCAGGATTTTTACCACTGCTGACGTGAAGCTTACGGACCAACAGTTCGAGACCTCCTGCTTGTGGGCCTCTTTGTGAGTTGAGGTGATCGCAACCAACTTTCAGTCCTCTGGTGACCTTGCCCTAATCGTGGACAGAGTAAATAATCTGGCAATCCAATCTACCAAGACTTTCGTCGGTGCTTAAAAGATAGCAGGATGGAGATAAGCCGACCCCGTTGCTTTATCCCTGGCTAGCTTCGGTAACTGGTCCCTGCCTCCGCTTGATGAGCGATGACTCCGGCACTGTCGGTAGGTCAGTTCCTATTCTAATTATGCGCGGTCTGCCAGTACCATGGGTGTGTATCAAGTTAAAAACGGTTTCCCTAGTAAGCGCTCTTGCATGACATGTCAGTTGGAATTCATAAACCATATATCGATGGCCGCCGACGCAGGAAATGCAGTGATCGTCATACTCCTAGACATGCAAAAGGCTTTTGATCGTGTGCCCCATAAGCGGCTGTTGATCAAAATAGCATCTCTTGGCATACAAGACCCCTTGTACAGCTGGATTTCATCATATCTTGAAGGCCGAACCCAAACAGTCAGGATAGGAGAGCACTGCTCAACACCAAAACCAGTGACTAGTGGGGTGATTCAAGGGAGTGTTCTGGGACCATTGCTTTTCCTCATGTATATAAATGATGTATGCGATGTTATTAAACATGGCAAACCCTTTCTGTTTGCTGACGATATCAAAATCGTCTACACATTTCGACAGCCTGGCAACCTCGTCTTCGACATTACCAAGCATCATCGGAGTCGTGGTGCAAAACATGGTTCATGACGTTCTCAGCGAACAAATCGAACATTATCACTTATGGTTGTCAAATACTCAATGGGTCTGTCTCACTAGATGGTCATCATATTGACACCGCCACAACCGTTCGAGATCTAGGAATATGGTATTCAAACTCCTTCAATTTCTCCGAACAAGTACGCTTTCAGGTAGCAAAAACTAAAAGGACAATAGGCTGTATCAAAAAGACATTCGGCCTACCGGAATTAAATCAGAGCAAGTAACAACATTCAGCGTTTCAAAATCGGCTGGACGGCTATCTTACATCGTCAAACATAATGTCTATCTTCAAACGTTGTGTATCTTTTGATGGCCTTTTTGAATGTAATCTGTAGAACATTTCCCAGATTATCAGAAGATGACGCTCGTCGTTGTGGAAGAGCCTTCGCCGTGCCTGAAATGCGGAGGGAGCATCGGAAAAAGGACGCAGGCTCTACAGTGTGACATATGTGATGGGTGGTCACATCGTACTTGCGCTTCAGTCACTGCCGAGCTGTACAATTGTCTCAAGAAAAGTCGTTCGGATCGGCTTAAATTTTGTTGCCTGAAGTGTTGTCCGGCAGGTGTCAAATTGAGTCCTCGTCAACTTCCAATGTCCATATTTGGGGCGAATGATACACGTGCTTCGCTGGATCAAGGGATATGTAGCACACCTACAGAGGCGATTGCGGAACTGCAGCTGTGCGCGGGTACCCCACCGCCTTCTGGACGTACATTCGCTGATGTGGTCGTGAAAGGCCCAGAGAAAGTGGTTGCGGGCATCCTGAGAGATGTAGGGGTGAATGTCCGGGACCATGTGACTGTGAAAACCTCGGATGGATCAGCCGCACTGAGTAAGGAGAAAATCGGAGCTCGACACCAGCGGAAGAACAAACCAAAGATAGCCACGTCCACCTCCAGACCCGCAGCCTCAGAGGTTAAGCCTGCTCAAAGTGGACATGCAGACCCTCCCGCTGGCATTCAGAAGGAGGAAGCTCTACAACGATCTAGAAAGGTACACCCACCACGCGATCAGTGTGTGATAGTATTTAACCTTCCTGAGGCTGCCACCCAAACTTCTCAGTCAAGGTTGGATCACGACATTGCCGCTTTTCGTGATCTGCTTATTAAGATGTTTACAACTGAGGAGAAAGATTTAGCTGCAAAAATAACAGTACGCTCAGCGTTTCGCCTTGGCCGGAGGGCGGACGACATTAGCATGTCACGGAGGCCACTCAAAGTGGTTCTGGGAACTGCATTAGAAGCTCGCCTGCTCCTGCAGCGTTCGTCCAAGGTGCGCGGTGTAGACGTCCGCATAGCGAGAGACCTGGCCCCAGAGGATCGTGAACGCCTCAAGGCTGCCCTAAAGGAGCTGCACGATAGAAGAGATAAGGGGGAGTCCGACCTGTTCATTCAGAATTTTCAGGTCAAGCGGAGGAGGCCTCAAGTCCGTTGGAAACCCCTTGTGTTCCCCCTGTTTCCCCTGGGCAGGGAGGAGCGGCAGAGCATCCAACCACACTACCCGACACTCCCCATTCCAGAAATAGAGGAGCAAGCTTAGATCGGACGAGAGTGGTATACTCAAATGTTCGGAGCCTACTAAACAAGCTGGATGAGGTAGAGGAATGGGTTGGGATTAATAACCCCGCAGTCATGGCCCTTACTGAGACGTGGTTGTCTGAGGACGTGATGGACGCTGAAGTCTCCCTCTCCGGATATACCCTCTTCCGCTCGGACCGCTCCAGTATTAGTGGTCGAAAAGCAGGAGGGGTGATGCTTTTTATTCGCGATAACATTCCCGCTACTCTCGTGCTAGCCAGAGCCGATGATGACGGTACTTACGAGGGACTGTGGTGCAGGTAAAGTTAACACCGAACAGCTCTACCATGCTCGGTGTTATTTATCGCTCCCCTGGATCGTTTCCATCTCAACTGTTAGACGATTTAAGGATATTTGGAGCAACTAACCACTGCTTGATATTGGGAGATTTCAACGCACCTCACATCAATTGGAGAACACTTGCATGTACCAGTGGCTCAGACCGTTTTTTCAGACACTGCTTCGGCTGGTCGTGGACGAGCTGTGCTTGTACCAGCATGTGGCAACTCCCACACGGTTGCAGGCTGGATGCCGCTCCAGCTTGGATTTAGCGTTTTCTGCATTAGAGTCCGACATCTACCGAGTTGATATTTTGCCCCCAATAGGGAGGAGTGACCATGCGCTACTGGATATATGGTGGGCAAGAGGTGAACTGCGGTCAACACCTACCCCGGTTCGACGGAATATCTGGAGAATTCCGTTCGAAGAGATGAGGGAGGCTGCGCGCGCATACGACTGGGGCGGCAGTACGAACACGGTTGATGTACGTTGGTGTAAAATCAGAGACAACCTGTTGGCTCTCGTGGAACGGTTCGCACCGGTGTCTCGTGGTCGTTCCCGCTCTAAAGGGCCACCGTGGTTCGATGTCGAATTGCGTGCCACCCTCAGGCGCAGACACCGGCAGTGGATGAGCTACCGGACTGGTCATGGTACCTACGATGCGTACCGGAAGACACGGAATGAATGTAATACCATGAAGCTTAGAAAGCGCCAGCAATATGAGGAAAGGCTGGCCGCGGAATCGGCCACAGCACCCAAGAGGCTCTGGGCTTACATCCGTCGACGGACCAGAACTAAAGCGGAAATCCCAGCACTGATGGATCAGAGCGGAAGCGAGGTGGTTGAGGACTGGGATAAAGCTCAGCTGATGGCTCGGCATTATTCATCGGTCTTCTCCCAAGATAATGCGCAATCTGCCTTGCCTGATGACATTGGACCATGCCTGATCGACATGCTATTTAGCATTGATGAGGTGGAACGCGAGCTAAGGTCGATTGATGTCAGTAAGTCCCCGGACCGGATAACATCCACCCTTTATTGCTGCGTGAACTGGCGGTAGAATTGGCTGTGCCACTGACGGACCTGTATCAACAGTCTCTGAACGAAGGTAAACTGCCAACGGAGTGGAAACGAGCAGTGGTTGCACCTATGTACAAGGGGGTGGACGGTCGGAAGCCGTCAACTACCGACCAGCGGCTGATAGCCCGTCGTCTCCAGGGGCATCTGGACCAACTCTCGACTCTCAGCGAGAGGCAGCACGGATTCCGAAGGGGGCGATCTTGCTTGACAAACCTCCTGCTTGCCAGAGAGCGATGGGTGGAAGCGAGAGCGAACGGCAAGACTCTGGACGTCGTGTTTCTCGACTTCAGCAAGGCTTTCGACAGAGTGCCGCATAACCATTTGCTCACCAAGCTGTTAGCGTACGCTGTCAGCTCGCCTATGATAAATTGGATAGCAGACTTCCTCCGTAGTAGGTCATTCGCTGTTAGGGTCAACCAGCAATTATCTGAATGGCTGCCTGCCCCAAGTGGTGTGCCACAAGGGTCAGTACTCGGGCCCTTGCTGTTTCTGGTTTTCATCAATGATCTATTGGACCAGTTGCAGTCGCCTGTCCTCGTCTTCGCTGATGACATGAAAGTATGGAGGACAATCTCTTCAGACGAGGATAGCGAAATATTGCAACTGGATTTAGATGCGATTTCAACATGGACAGTTCAATGGAACTTGCCTCTGAACCCACAAAAATGCTCCTTCATGCACCTGGGAGATATAAAGGATGTCAAGGCATATCACGTTGGAGGTCACCTGTTGACACAGTGTAATACAGAACGTGACCTGGGGGTGCTGGTGTCAGACACCCTCAAAACGCAGGCTCAAACAACACAAGCCTGTGTTAAAGCTAGGAGAGTGCTTGGGGCTATCCGTCGATCCTTTGCCAAAGTGACCAAGGAGGCCTTTTGCTTACTCTTCTCATCTCATGTTCGTCCGAGACTAGAGTACGGCCACGCCGCAGTGTTCCCCTGTACACAAAGTGAGGTAGCTCAACTTGAAAGAGTGCAGAGGGCAGCCACACGCATGGTTGTTGGGATGAGGGGCCTCTCCTATAACAGACGGCTGGAGTATCTGAACATGTACCCCCAGAGTTACCGGCGACTCCGCGGGGACCTTATTGTGATACGCCGCATTTTGCGAGGTGACATGGGCGAGGAGCTCAGAGCAGATTTTCCCCTCCGCAACGAGCACAGATTTCGGAGCCATCCACTCACGATTCTCAAGCAACGATCGGGGCGAATTCACGCCGTATTCCGACTGTCACGGCGGGCCGTCAATAGCTGGAATGCGCTACCAGCGCTGGTGGTGATAGTGTAATGTTTTGTGGCGGCAATACCCCCCATTTCTTTGTTTTCCGTCGCCTGCTCACAGAGTCGTCCAGTTTAGCGGAAAAAGTTATTCCCGAGTTATATCCTTCATAGCAGCATAAACCACGTTTTCCGGATCACGCATGCGCTATTCCAGCTGACTCAGTGCGTGATCGGAATCATTATCTATCCACTCATCACAGTCGGCTCACAATTGCTGCTTCATTTTCGCTTTCCATCTATCTCTTAGACGTTCTCAATGGGATTCAGCATAAGCGAATATGATGCTAATCGCAATAGTTGTCCAGCCTGATGAGAATCTTTGGGAAAAATGCTTCCAAATCAGTGATGACAAGCGGCATTGTCACAGATCACCACTATTGCTAACATAGCTACGTCGATCTTCAGTTTATCCACGAGAGTACGAACACTTTTTCGCCATTGCGGTACTGTTGTGGGTAACCTTCTTCGCACGGTATATATCGTAAATGAAACTTCTGTATTGCTCAATGAAAATGCGACTCCGAGCCTCTGCTGTTGGTGACAGAAATGCATGCCTTCGTTCCCCTTGAAGAGCGTCTCATTGGCCCTGTGCAAAACAAGTTGAAGTTTGTCCAATCAATCCAGCAAAGTGTCCTTGAGCTTGCACAGCACTTTAACAGTCGGTTACCAAACCGTCGTCATACTGCCCGATTCTCATTGGTGTTCATGCTGATGGGAATTTGGCATAACTTTTTTTTACAGTGATGATCATCCATTCAAATGTCGACTGATGGAAGTTGTCGACACTTATTTCGCACGCATTTCCAAAAATGCGGGAGTTGCTGTAGGAGTCCTGGAGATCCATTCCACTATCACGTCAATTTCCGATTCATTCAAAACTTTACTTCTGTGTCCTCTGCGGGGATGCGCGTCGTAAATGGTACAATCGACATGGAGCTATATATACGCGGTCTTGCAGCTGACTCCATTTATGCGAGCTATCATGTACCTCTCCCGAGAGCTTCAATAATGTCCCTGTGCATATCAGGACTGATGCGGGATGTTCTTGCGTCTGTCACCCATGGCTGACTTTGGAATACTAAACCACGTTCACGAGGCTACTTTGCTGCATTCGTGTTGTAGGACATAGGATGATTGACGTTATTCAGTTGTTTGTGCTCTCTGTCCCCTTAAAAGCTGAACCTTATACCCGGAGTGGACAGCTTGACAACTCAATTGTTCCTCGATATCGTCCGTGCAGCAACAAATAGCGTTAAACGTCGGAATGAAAATGTGGTTAGGCCCTCGAGGTGACCTGATTGCGGAACACGATTCTGTCGTCAGAATCTGTTCATTGTTCATTGATAGAAGGCAGGAGTCGCTGACTGTGTGAGCCTCTTCACTGAGCGTCTCGGCACCGGAGTAAGGAGGGCGTTAACTATCCTCCTTCTTCCAGCGCGCCATCATATGTGCATCTAGGAGCCGCTTGAAAACCACGTCATTGGGTGCTAGTACCACCTGCGCTGGTAGCGCATTCCAGCTATTGACGGCCCCCCGTGACAGTCGGAATACCGCGTGAATTGGCCTCGATCGTTGTTTGAGAATCGTGAGTAGATGGCTCCGAAATCTGTGCTCGTTGCGGAGGGGAAAATCTGCTCTGAGCTCCTCGCCCATATGGGTGACATATGTCACC
>LOND01003231.1:8384-20121 GCA_014220965.1 Paragonimus kellicotti | reverse complement strand
GCCTAGTTTATAAACGTTCGATAAAGCGTGAATAGGTAGTAGAAAAAAGAAAAAATATTTGCAATATTATATGGAAGCCCTGGCTGGGTTTTCCGCTGAGTGTCCCATGAGTGACCCGAAAGTGCACAGTTAGGACGCTCATAGGACACTCAGGGGACGCTCATGGGACACTCAGGGGACACTCATGGGACGCTCAGGGGACGGTCGTGTTGGCTGGGAACTCGACACATGTCTTCTATATACGTAAGAAAGAGTAACGGTCCTTGGATCACTCCACTAGTGACTGGTCTGGGTGTTGAGCTGTTATCTCCGATTTTCACTGTTTGTGTGCGGTCTACAAGGTATGAAGCAAACCAGCTAAGCAATGGATCACGTATACCAAAAGATGCCATTTTGATCAGAAGACGCCTATGAGGCACACGATCAAAAGCCTTTTGCATATCCAAAAGTATAATAATAATTGCATTCCCTGAATCAGCAGATTTTGTAACATGGTTAAGAAATTCCAGCTGGCACGTCATGCACGAACGTTTGCTGAGGAACCCATGCTGGGAG
Organism: Paragonimus kellicotti; assembly: GCA_014220965.1. Taxonomy (NCBI): domain Eukaryota; kingdom Metazoa; phylum Platyhelminthes; class Trematoda; order Plagiorchiida; family Troglotrematidae; genus Paragonimus; species Paragonimus kellicotti. The sequence goes on along the minus strand of LOND01003231.1, from coordinate 19,566 downwards.
TGGTTTATAAGGTTTTGTGATAGTAAGAACTCAACCATGCAACATTTTATTATCCTTTCCAACACCCGAGAACAAATTGAAGTATGGTTAATGGGACGATAATTGTTGATATCTTGTCGCGAGCCACTTTTATAGCGGGGGATTATTATAGAATTTTTCCATTGGGAAGGGAAGGAGCCTAATGTTAAAGAAAGTATATAAATATTAAGCAAAAGTAGAGGAATGTCTTCCCTCCGTGTTTGAGAGCAACAGGGTGAATACCATCAGGATCAGGAATATAAGAAGGTTTGATAATGGCTAACTGAGAGCGTATTTTCACTGCATCAACAGGAACATGACTTAGGAACATACTTGTGTTAACAGGGAGAGGTGGAGGCAATATATTTCCTTCAATGTTGAAGGAAGCAGCAAAATAGGAATTAAAGACCTCACAGATTGTAACAGGATCATCTATGGAAGTTTTGTTCTCTAGTGTTACTACTGAGATAATGGGGTCTCTCTCATAGTTCCTGCGTCTCAACAACTGCATCAACTCCGAGCTCTTCATTTTGCCGTTTCGTCATTTAGGTGGAGCATTTTGGTTCTATATTCTATCGTGTTAAACATTTTGTGCATCTGCATAATAAGGGAGAAATCTTGTGTTTTTCGGTGCCGTGATTTGAGACTTTTGAGCTTATCTTGCTCCTTTGGATTGAGAATCCCGCCTCTACCCCACACATTACGGCGTTTTGATCTTAACGGGGCCAAAATGTTCATGCAAAACCTGAAATGTTCACATTCAGTTGCAGCACTAGGGTCAGAGGTCAGAAAGAATGTGTTCCACCTCAAGGATCTCAATAGAGTGGTGAACATGTTCCAGTCGATGAATTTAATTTGGCGATAATATATGATTTTCGACATTTTACAGCTTTCAGGTCAAACATGAAGTTGACCACATTGTGATCACTTCCTGGAAACTGTTCTAGGACGGACACAGTAGCAGAGGAGATGCCTGTTGTAAAAATGAGATCTAAAGTGTGGTTCAGTCTGGTAGGTGCCAAAACGTGTTGGCGCCATCCGTTTATTTGGACACATGCGAGAAACTCTGCTTGATTTGTAGGGGCTGTGAAAGATGTCCAAGAGATATTTGGCATGTTGAAATCTCCACCAATTATTTTGTACTGTGAAGGCAAAGTCGATACATAATTCAGTCCATTAATAAGGTTAGTCATGTCGTCATGAGTGGCGTTAGGTGGTCTGTAGACGCATCCTAAGAGTATCTCACAAGATCCAGCTGACACTGACAGCCACAGTGAGTCGTTAATCATATCAAGACACGGCTCATCAAGTATGGTTGCAGAATATTGCTCCCTTAGGTAAATTAAGCATCCTCCGCCACGTCCTGCACCGCGATTTTTGCGGAACATATGATAACCTATAACATGTAGTTGTGTATCTGAGGTCTCAGGGGTACACCAAGCTTCAGTGACTAGAATAATGTGAGGATTATATAAGAAGATGAAAGGTCTGAAAATATGCATCTTATTGACTAGTGAGAGTGTATTCAAAAGCAATAACCAGAGTATTTTCTTACTGGACATCGTACTTAGAAGGAGTTTGAAACAGAAAGGGTCTTTGTGACTCAAAGACTCTGGTAACGTTACTTGGTCTGATGGGGTTATAATGAGCCCATCAATGACTGACTGGGTGTCGCCTGCGTCTGAGTCCATGACAGAAAGTGTTGGAAAAGTGTCAGTAAGGTCTGGTGGGGTAGTGGAGTTATGGGAGGAGGACTGGGCAGGGGAGGTTTGAACGGTATGTGACCCGCTAAAAAGGGTAAGGTTGAAATGAATTGGTCATACCCACATGCACGTTGTCAGCAAAGAGATCGCGGGTTGCATTTAGGTGAGCATTCATAGTGTAGGGGCTATTCGCATTAAAAGGGGTGTTGAGCGTAGGGCAAGCAACTCTGGTGGTAATAATGGGGTTGTGGTTGAGCCTTCCATTAAAGGATGCGTCACGTAAGAGATTGCTATTGGTAGGCAGAGGCCTAGAATTAGGGGTTGGTAATAGATACATCCTTTTATTCACTGAGTGCGGATTTGGGTTTACGTGCTTATTTTTTCCTTTATGATGCCAAGGAGGTAAACACGAGCGACTCGCAGGATGGTGAGTTGAGGGGGTATGTTAACACCGGTGTCCCACTGATGACCGGTCTGTGGGTTCCTTTGGGACGTGTTTAATGTTGGGATACCGGCGTGCATTTGACTGGTAGAAGGACGGAGTCTTACTTTGTCTGATGCGGCTACCGCGCAGACGGGTTTAAGTCTAGACGCTCCATTTGGTTCACTATGGGCACGGTTATTTACATGCTCCTGTTTGCTAGTTGACTCCTCGACAGAGGCCGCCCTTACGTTAGGCAGGTTATTGGAACTGTCAAGATCCACTGTTAGATTAATCAAGTCAGCGAATATGTTGTTTTCTGTTGTGGCGTTGGTGTTTTCAGGAGGATCGTTGGCACCCTCCGGCGTGATGCAGTAAGACGAAGCTACTCGATTAGCTGGACCCGATTCATCATCCTTGGCCACTACCGTACCTTGTTTGATCACGTCCTGGGCCACACGCTTGGAGACGACAGTGTTGCTCAATGAGCGCTTCTGGCATTCCCTCTCAAGTGGTGTTCTATCCTGCATAATTCTTATTAGTTTGAGGGAAGTTTTGGACTTGATAAGGTCCTGGCATTGGATGAACTGTCTCGCAGTCGTTTCGCTCTGGAATTTGAACAAAAGCGGGCAGCAGATCTTTTGAGTTTTCTTACGAAGACGTATGCAGGTGTATGATGTTGGGTCTATATTAGTAATTCTCCAGAGTAGCTTTTTAATGCCATCCAACTGAAGCTTGTCTGGCACATTGAATACGATGACATTGTTTGAGCAACGCATCCGTTTCGTGATTTCTGTTGCTAACGTGTTGATGAACACGCTTCCACCATGAGACTTTCCGGTACTTTGAAGATGTAAGATAAGGAGACAAGATTCTCCTTTAAAGAATCAAATACAGCACAGCTTGCTTTTATTGTGCAAGCTCAGCTTCCAGCTTAGATACCTTGCTAAATAGATCCACCAACACATTGTCTAGGGGGACAGAACAGTTCTTAGTTTGAGAGGTGCTGGCGGGAACCACCAGTTTATCTTCACCCGCCTTAACGGCAGCGACTTTGGAAGAGCCAGCGTAAGTTCTAGCACTAGAGCATTTGCCTTTGGGACGATCAATATCGATTTTAGAGCTAGAACGAGTGGTTTTGACACCAGTCGATCTTGTTTGACGACCGATTTTGGTCACCATTACTCGTGATATAAGAATATTTCGTGACAAACGTGGACGTAAATAAACTGTAGGCAAACTACACGGAATTATGTGTCAAGAATAACAATTATATGGGAAACTTCAGATTATATATCCACGCATAATTACTTGTGTAACGTGCAGCGGAGTGGAGGCACTGAGGAACAGCGTTTCTCTGAAGGACGAGGGCCAAACGGAAATCTGGAATGGTAACAAAAACCGACAAGCATGAGCCGGAGGCCCAGTAAGTCATGCACACAACTTACTCAGTCAAAAACTCAAATGGCGTCAATCACACGACAACGAACTGTATTACACTGCCCTCTCCTTAGAGAAGAGCACTGTCCTCAGTGCTCCGTAACCATCGTTCGGATGATCACTTTTGCTCTCTGCACCAGTTAGCCGCAGCTACCACCCCACCTTCCTGCCGGTGAAGCCAACTGTAACGCACAGCAGAATGGAAGACACTGAGGAACAGCGTTTCTCTGAAGGACGAGGGCCAAACGGAAATCTGGAATGGTAACAAAAACCGACAAGCATGAGCCGGAGGCCCAGTAAGTCATGCACACAACTTACTCAGTCAAAAACTCAAATGGCGTCAATCACACGACAACGAACTGTATTACACTTGCCCCTTTCGAATCGCGCGCAAGCATATGCCCCATTCGGATTAGATTGCACGAAACGGTCTATTGCCTCAATCGTTTACTTACAATCCCATCCACCGATTGATTCATCGCGTATTCACGAAACCGCATGGTTTTATTCATGTGCGTCACTGTGCACACATTGTTCAGAGTGCCGAAAAATAGGAACTTGAACCTCGTGGTAAATTCATTAAAATAACCTGATATAGAGTTGTACTCAGAACAAGCAGGAAGGAAGGAAAACAGGATCCTAGCTCACATATTGTATGCATGCCCAGTCGTGATAACTTATTCACCCTGGTATGCCATCAGGCTGAAGATATTTTCATCCCATATTGGCGGTTTGCCTCACTGGCATATAGAAACTCTCCAGAGAAAACTGAAATGAGTATTCCCCATGTCTACCTTACGCAATTGCATTAAAACCTCAATTCACATCTCGTGCTGTCTTCCCTGCCTCAAACCCTACTCGTTAACCACTATTAACCGTTTTGTGCTATGAAATATAGATTCTAGCTTAAACATTGACCCTATAAGAACAAACTAATGTCAAAACTTCATGAGGATTTTTGATTGTCACGTGTATCGCGATGCTAGTTCCTAGGTTCGTACGCCCAAGGTTTCCCCAGCCTTATGTTAACGCGGAACGGAAGTCGTAGTGAGAAGACGGCGAATCTGCAAACAAACTTTATTTATTGATTTACTCACCGTTCACAAGCAGACTTCAACGCAACAGTTAAAGGCGCTAGGGAGTTGGACGTGAGAGAACCTCAAGCACAACCGCACGGCAGCCGCCAGAGAGGACGAATGTACGTTAGAAACCTCGTGTTGACCGAGCAGTTCGCGAGATTTTCAACTTTTTGACGTTTTCGAGCAATCGAAGAAGTCCTGCGCTGGAGTTTGCTCAATTCTTCGCCGGATTTTGGAATTTCCCGTTCTCTCTCGCTCAAAACGAGTTACTTTATTGTTTCTCCAACGCTATTCGTCAGATGATGACGAAACCGCTTGAGAATGCTCTTGGACGTACTTCCGTGCCTGACTTTGTGGTACCTGAAGCATTGGCTTCTACATAACCTTTCAAAAGGAAAGTTAATACCGCCTACCATATGCTGGACTGAGTGTGTGGTCCATCTCCTTGCCCAGTACACTGCAGTTCTGTTCTCTCTGATTAAGCCTTCTTTTGCTGAGAGATTCTATGTTTTTCCTATTGCGTGACTATTCCTCGCTTTTTCTCCCCTGTGGTTATCTGAAACAATCACGTGCGTCCGAGCTCGTCTCCCACAAAATGCGTCCAGGAATATACATTCATTTATTTATCCATGTAAGGAGAGGCTGACGACGCCAATGGCCTCTTTTGCATCTTCTAACTCTCAGCCAGTTCATGTAACTTGTAGGACGCGAATCACAAACTGTCCGCGCCAGGGTTTTATTTCCCCAAATTGCAAGGTATACCCTGTTCTTTTATAGCTCATCAGAGAGTGAACATCAGCCACTTCTGCTCAGGGGACAAGGTGATCTCAACCGTAGGTGGAATGCTCGAGAAGCATTCCAACTTCACCCATGTGGCAAACCTACGCTTTATAGGTAGCGTAAATTCAGTCAGGCTGAACGAACCCCCCCCAATCGCACTACTGTCGATAACCTTCAGAATGTCCAAGATGAAATTTCGAGGTCTTCGTGTCATTGGTCACATCCTCGAGGCCCTGTTGAAATCGAGCGTGACTTACCGTGGACCGCTAAGCAAACGGGACGACTAGCTAATCACAGTCCAGATGCATCCTAGCCAACTTCCGTGGTCCCTGGATGATGACCTAATGACCAAAGTCAAATTTTGTTGCCGAGGTAATAGATGTAGGTTGGTAGATTGCGAGTTGTTCGCTTTCGTTAAAGCCGTTCGAAACCCGATTGAATTTATGGTAGTGGCTTCATCTTCACCGCACAACGTAATGGTGCTGTCTACGAGTTTTCAGTGGCTGAGGCCACCAGCCAACCCACACCCCGTTAGAAAGTCGACGCTGGGAATGGAGTGCTGAACAGTCGCGCTGATAAAAATCCAAGGGAGGCTTCGACGTAGACAAAAATCAACAATCAATAGATGTTGGCCGTTAATCACGATTCCGGAATTAATGACCGCCTGAGGGTTGTGGTCAGCGGGTTTGGGATCGCATTTACTCTCACCTGGAGGCTTGATGTCGATGGGGGAGCGAAATCCGGTGTATTTGTCATGGACGGAAGACGAGCAACTGTTGAATTGGCCAGCTGCATCTGTCGCCATTACTGACCGGCTTGGTCGTTCCCGTGATGTTTTCCGCTCCTAGAAAACGGACTGATGTATGCACATGACTGCACGCAATTGCGGGCATTGTCATCGAAACGCCGGTGATAGTAATGGTTGTTAGAAGTTTGGCTTCAGATGTGGAAGTTCGAGGGCTAAAACACTGTCGTGAGCTCGGGGTGTTACATCACTTCAAAAGACGTCCGGCTAAGATATTTACAATGAGTGTTAGCTGGGACACGTTACGCTGGAGGTTGTCAAGTGTGATTCGTTGTAGACTAACCTGAAGGGAACGGTCACGCACATGGTTGACGGAACGCTCAAACGAACACTCGCGGACTTCGTCAGTCGTCTCCGCTAACATTTCTAGAAGTGTGTTGGGGTCCTGTTTTGACAAACTGACTGAGGTGTACAGGTGGAGGCATAGGGTCCGCAGCCGCCTGATAATGGGGTCACCTATGCTGTTTTTACCAAAGTGGAACCTCATATAATCAGGATGGTTTTGAAGCCTTTTTGGTTTTTACGTAACAGAATCAACAGTTGGACGTAGGTAGTGCAGTTAGATAGTTAAAGGGGGTCATCTTGAGGGTAGTTCGAGTATAGTGAGCCTAGGTTTGAGTGCCACATGAGCGTCACAAGTTTACTCATTGCACCCGTCAGATGAGTCTGAAACCGATTTCGCGCTGACCAGTTGTCTGAAACTCGACAGATAAGATCGATTCTAACAAACTTTAAAAGCAGACACAATCTACAGGATCAGGCTATCAGAAAGAGAGTTTAAGGCTTTAAGAACGCGCTATGAGAGGAAGCTGTGCTCACAATCGTGTCAGTTATGTTGAAACCCCGTTTAAGAGCATGATACCTCAGGGAAGCGTCCGTGTAGGTTCGGTGCGTACATGCACTGAATGAAAACCTTCCCAGGTGTACACAACGAACGCCAGACGCAAACTAAGGATACTGATAATTGCGGCCTCAACCAGCGCTAAACGACACCGATACGCGAAGGTAGCTAGGGAGTTGAGGATCCGACCGTCGAGCGCGCGAGCAAGCCGGAAGTGTTTTATGGCGCCATTGGCGCGCATAGGTCGACAGGCATGCAAACAAACAAACGCGATCGCCTGCGGCAGGCAGACAAAGATCTTTACTATCCCATGTACAATGTGAACTATGATTTTGGGGACATTTTCACACAGACACGGCAGGCAGGCCGAGGTTATCAGCAGGTAACTACACAGCTCCCTCCAGAAGGGCACCGTGAACGCAACCCTTCTGTTTACCTGGGTACAAACTATGGCCAACCACCGTTAGCTCGGTCTAGTTCATACCGCACCAGCTTACGACTGGTACTGCAATTCCTCAGACGCCGCAGGTGGAGGAGTACTAATGCCAACAGTTCCTAGCGAGCTCCTACTCGAGTGTCCTCTCCTACGGTGTCGAAACGAATGGAAGAAGTAAGAGGTTTGCACGTCGAGGTCCTGGGGGTGAACACAGGCATCGCATGACGGTGTTCGAGTTGGAAAATTGCAATCGACCCAGGACGTGAACACGTAGATGGAAACAAAAACTAAAATAAGTCAGTCTCGGCGCATACATAAAATGGCACTCACGTGGCAAAACAGGATACGTGCACATGCAGCAAAACTCAATTTTTCGGGTATTTTCAAAAACGGTTTGCGTTTTTTGGGGCTTTCAAGATCTTTTGCGAATTTTTGTTTTTTTGACAGAGCTGAAATAAAACGAGACAACGAATTCTAATCCTCTACCAGACGTTTAGGCCAGTGCACCCCACGACCCGAACGTGTTACGGTGGGTGTTGGCGTCGTTGACGAAGTTGTGTCCGCTGATGACGATGCGCTCGGACGAGGCTGTTCAGAGGAAGTTGCAGGTTTGGCCAAAGGATGCGGAGGAGCATTAAAGGCTTCCTCAGTACTTTCAAAGTAGGCAGGCTTCAAGCGGTCGATGCTAACCGTGTCCCGAATACCCTGACGCTCGAGTACGTAGGAGCGGTCCTTCCGTTGAAGTACCTTGAAGGGACCTTCATAAGGTCGCTCGAGCGGGCGTCGTGAACCATCCACGCGAACAAACACGTGTGTGCAGTCGTGCAGGTCTTTGGAACAAATACCTTGCGTCTTTGTACTCTTGTGTTCATGGGGCGGAGGCAGCGAACATGTGAAGCAAGTTACCTGGCGTAGGGAGTATCGTACCGAGGTGCCTCTGTGGCGGATGAAAAGTAATTATTAGGGGGATGCGAGAGTTGACCGTAGAGGAGTTCGGCGCTGGAAACGTGGAGGTCGGCCTTGAGGGCCGCGCGGATGCCGAGCAAAACCATTGGCAGAAGTTCTGTCCAACGGATTGCATCCACGGCAGCAAGGGCTGCATTATTTTCCAACGAAAGCGTTCAACCATGCCGTTCGCAGTCGGGTGGTTATGCCGTAGTCCGCGTGCGATGACATCCAAGCGTGTTAAATGCCTCCGCAACGGAACCGATTTTGAATTAAGGGCCAAAGTTGGTTAAAACCGTGAGATATAACTCAACGCTCGAAGAGTGCGCGCGTCACAGCTTCCGAACGGACGTCCAGTACAAGAGCAAAATCTGGTCCTAGCGTAAAACGGTCTACCATCGTCAAGATACAGAACATGTCATTGATAGGTGGCGGTGGGCCTGAAATATAAAATAAAGGTGTGCGAGTTGAGAGGTAGCAATCATACATATTTCTCTGCGTATTTGCGAGAGACACGCTCGGATGTGCGCGATCATGACAGATAATTACAGCGGTACAAAGCAACAAAGTGGTTACATTATAAGACAAACATGAAATCTGCCGACAAAAGAAAGCGTGATCAGGAAGAATAGGGTTACAGTTTACGAACGTTTGCTGCACGCATCAGGGAAGAAACTAGCTCGCTTGTTACACACAGTCAATCCAGCAGATGGTAGGTGGTATTAACTTTCCTTTTAAAAGGTGCGCGTGTTTTGAAAAAGGCCAGTTATTATTGCGTGCAAGTGTATATTACGTTTATATCATTTAACCGTTCAAATTTAGCATACTATTTGATCAATTCTGTTACCGTTAATTACTCTGAAACATTTTGATCATATATCAGTAATTTTTGAAAGGATATCATACAATAATGCCTACTAAGTCAGCTAGGCTTCAAAAATTGTCGGTCGCCACGCGATCAGCCTCATGCAAAAGAGGCACTTGATTATGTTGCGGTCACCTTTCAGAAAATTGTTTGAGAACGTATATCCCTGCGGACGAGATACCATATGGTGAATATGAGATCCGAAATATGCCTCTGTCTGGTGGGCGTTATGACATGTTGGTTCCATCCATTCAGTTGAATGTTGCCACCTACGCACGGTTGCTGCTCGATGTCACGGAGGTGTCCAATCAAATTTATACGAACTTACCATGCGAAGCCCGGTGATGCAGGGTGGAGGGGACTGATCGATATGTGTGGTTTTGTCGATTGGTTGAATCTGTTGGGTCGTATGGCGTAGTCGTGAACGCAGTCGAATGACGCATTCATTCGTGAGCTGGTACAGCTGTCGACGCGGACTGCTTCTGATCGATACGTGCTCCGGTTGTTGACAAGCCCTGTGGCTTCCATTATCGAGGTGAGTTGCTGGTTGCGCGTTGATCCTTTTTAGGGTGTATTCTTTCGTGCATGAACATGATACCTCTGTAAACCATTTTTTCTATTCTAAGTATGCAAGCATTTTTCATACATTCAAATAATTGAGTACGCGGTAGCTTATAAAATTTAAAGATGTTTATTTGTGTGATCGTAGTTTACTTGTACTGTACTGTTGTTCATTACAGCTACCTAAGAATGTTTGCAAGTCGAAGAACACATAAGAATTCAATACATTGCCATCGAAGAGGACTGTCAACCGCTGGAAAAGGCGATGCATACTGGCGGGGAATTCCGGTGATCGGTTTGAAGGTGGTGTCCACACAGCAGTACAGATGAAGAGTAAGCGTTTTTCCAACTGTTATTTCTCGTTTAGATGACTTTGCCTGCAACGAAACAGGTGGTAGCAGTTCCTCAATCACATGCGACTCAGGGGATTGTGGGACAGTGTCGAACGTGATAGAAGGTTTGAAAGAATGGGTATCGGAGTATGAGATTCCTAGGAGAGCAGTTACAGCGCTTTTACGAATAATCAATCCTTTGGCGACGTCTATGCCAACTGACGTTCGTTCGTTGTTGAGTACGCCACGTGACTGCGCCTCGAAATTGATAGCTGGTGGGTGTTAAAGGGAAGTATGCCTGAAAAGAATTACTCCAATTTCCTTGACTTATCCATAGGGATTTATGTTCTTGCTCATCCAGTTTTCAGCCAATCTTTGCTTCAGTACGGAAATTCCTGCCTACGCAAGTTTGTATATGAATTTTTCCATTTATATGGGCCAGGCGAAATGACGTACAATGTTCATTCCCTCGTACATTTGGCGGACGACGTTGAACTCCACGGCGAACTCGACAGGTTTTCCGCCTTCCCTTTCGAGTCGTATATTTACCACGTTAGACGAATGCAATAGACGGAGACGGCATGTCAACACTTCCGTGCATTTCCAGTGCCGGTCCCAATAATGTAATTATTGCTTACAACCAGCCCCACCTTATTGTTGATATTGACGATGCTGACTTAAATCAACCTGTTCTGTATTGCAAACGTTTTCAAACTATTACTGACTTCTGGGTGCACGGCATCTCGTCTTCCAAGTTGTACATATTTGAGGTAAACGAACTTAACGATCAGTTGCATCGCGTATATTTTTCTGATGTTTTATGCAAATGTGTTCTTTTTTCCTCGTCTTCCAGTTCACTTGTTATTCCACTTTTACATACGTTCAACAAAACATTCAATAAACATGATTAATAAACATGAGACGAGTTCGTGTATTCTTCTTCTGCTAGCATGAAC
>LOND01003230.1:12393-27245 GCA_014220965.1 Paragonimus kellicotti | reverse complement strand
CTGCATCGAAAGTTCGCTTAATTAAATTTCTCAACTGTTGTGTTGTTTGGTGCATGATATAATCATCCTTAAAAGGCAGCTCTATGTAGACCATCTTTTTTTCTACAGTGACCACCTCTTCAGATGGTACTTTTTGTTTACTGTGCCTATCTATGAACCTTCTGGGGTAACCATTTGACTGTAGAACAGAAGTAATCAGGTCTAGCTCTTCCCCAAGACTGTCGTGCGTACAGATTCGTCTTGCCCGTGTAAACAGCGTATTTACTAATGTTCGTTTATGTTGGACCGGTGTAAAGCTACTGAAGTTTAAGTATTGGCCTGACCACGTAGATTTCCTATAGACAGTTCTTTTAATCGAGCCATCTTCTCGACGACTTATGAGTATATCTAGAAACGGCAAACAGTTGTTGACCTCAAATTCACAAGTAACCTTCAAGTTAGGGTGACAACTATTTAGACGTTGCACCAGGTTATCTATCACCTGTTTAGATCGACTGAATATTAAAGTGTCGTCGACGTAACGTTTGTAATATGACAATTTTCCTATCTCCGTAGCTAGCTGTTGCTCAATTTTTACCATGAAAAAGTCTGCCAAGATGGGACCTAGTGGACTTCCCATGGCTACTCCGTCTATTTGACGGTAGGACTGCTCGAGAAAACGAAAACTGACATTCTCAGTACAGAGCAGCAAAGTTTCCTTCAATATGTCGGTCGGAAGTGGCAACGAAATGTGACTCATTTCAACGAGCTCACAAATATAGTCAATCGTTTCGTGTAGCGGAACATTTGTGAACAGTGACTGGACGTCTACAGAGCACATCAGTTCTTCAGCAAGATTGATTCTGTCCAAGTCACCGACCAATTCAAAAGAATCCCTAATGGAGTGTTTCTGAAATTTTTGTCTTAATGGGGTTAGAGTAGCGACTAGCCAGCGTGCCAATTTATGGTAAGGGGAGTTTGTCATTGCCAAAATTGGCCTAAGTGGCATCCCAGGCTTGTGCGTCTTCGGTAGGCCGTACAGTTGGGGTGTTGACGATCCACACGGCTTAAGCGACTTATACGTTACCTCATCAATAATCCTCAACTGTAAGAGAAGCTGAAGATGTCGTCCTATGCGGTCCTCTATTTCGGTGACATTATCCACTCTCTCTATTGGCTGAAACTTTGTTTTGTCATCCAATATTGCTAACATCTTCTGTACATACGCATCTTTGTCTAGAACGACAGCCCCTGAGCCCTTGTCCGGCTTAAGTATAACTACGTTTTTTGACTTAAGCTCTCTTAACGATTGCAGGTGTTGCCTCGTGATAGCACACCGGCTATTACTCGGAGTCATGATAAACCCATGCGCTATATCGGTGAATTTAGTCTTTAGTCGACCTAGGTTGTCAGCACTAGTTGGTCGAAGATCGGATAATTGATCAATAAGATTCTCAAACTGGGCTTCAATACAAATGCGATCAGGCTTATGTGATGGTATTTTATAATCAAGACCTAAAGCTAACGCTTCTAGTTGCAGTGAATTCAATTGTACTGAAGAATAGTTTAGTACGTACTTACTGGGATCCAGTGGAGTTGCTTCCTCACCTTGCTTCGTGCGTGACTTCCATAACCGACTGATATAGGTCCTCTTTGTACGATCGATGATTTTCTTACAGAATAGTGTAAAAATGATACGACAGCAAAGTGTCAAGTTTTCGACGACGGATAACATGCGCAGCCATCTGCGCAAGGTGGACGAACTAACTCTGAAAAGTTTTCAAAGTGCGTTAACGGAAAGTTTACTTGTCTATCCGTTTTCTTCTGAGCCGTGGAGAACGCCCCAGAAGTTTAAACTAGAAAAACTTCGACTACGGTGATTCCAGCTGAATCTTCCACTCATGTATAATTTAGTTTATGGCATAAGGTTCCCTGTCGCTTCGGCGATCCGTCTGCAGAATAGCTTGGAGTTCAGCCCGAGAGACAAATAATTCACCTTGCAGGCTTTTAGAACTCGAAGAGAATTGCGTTCAAATCAAGTTGTGGTACAATGTTGCCATATTTACAGCACATTCCCGTAAGCAGACAGAGCAGGTAAAACTATACATAGATTTGTACAAAACTTGAAAACATTTTTGACCGTATCAAATCGCACGTCCATTTTCAGATTCTGCTTGCATGGAGGCGATATATTCAAGGATTGTTGTGATGAGGAAGATTGATTATACCAAAACAACATACATTTTCACTTCTGCTAAGAAGTTTTGGAGAGTTGTTTGACAGGAATCTCATGCTGATCCTTGCCATCAACGTTGCACCCTGGCAATACTTCATCTCCAATTTTTGTGGCGGAATCCATACTTCTATCTCACAGAAATTTCCAATTGCAGGTGGTTCCAGAGATATACAAAGAGTTGTGATTATCGACAGCATTGCGCTTGCATCGCAATTCGCACTTATTATCTGGGTGATTAATCCTCAATGCTGTACTACCACGTTTGCGGATTAATTATGCATATTAATTATGTACTCAGTCCGTTCTCCTGTCAGTGTTTCCGGCAAGTGCTGAAATGTTATCCTTAGAAATGGCTACACATGACGTTAGAAGATGTTGGTTTCTCTACACGGTTCATATTGGACGGCGCAAAGCTAAGTATTATGTACCACTTTATTACTGACAACCTTCTGAAGGTAATTTTGTTCACTTCGCTGCACTCTTGACAACTCCAAAAAAGTTGCATGACGTTCATTCAAGAATATCATACAAAAACAGATCAACACAGGTCACCTTCATACCACTTGGGAGTATATTCCCCGGCAGCTTCGTACCTGCTGCTGAGAATTATCTTCCGAGATGCTAAAACATAATCTCATCAACGTGCTCCTCGACAGAAATGGAGACAAAAAATGCCCTATACCTTGCACGTTCCAAATACTCGTTTCTCGCGTAAGTTGTTATCGATGTTGCTCAATAACTTTGTTCACAGGTCAAGTCAACTGAATGGATCCGTTACTAGTCCGAAAGTATATCACTCACTCGGGAGTTTATGATAGATTACCGCTAAACACACGGATTCTGACCTATAATCGATCCGACTCTGGCAAATTTTGGCAAGATGTCGGATCTGAGTCTGCCGATTCTTACTACAGTGGTTTTGGAGTTGATTTCTAGTTCAACAAAAGTAGCTTTCAAGTAGGCTAATCAACATGACCATCAGTGAAATATGTAGCCAGCGAAAACACGGGCCAACAATCATCAGAAGTCATAAGTAACTATAGTACGAATATTGAACTGTTCTTACTGAAATAGTACAAGTGAGGGCCGATGTTATTGTCGGTGAAATATCAGGCATAAACGTGAGTCACTGGTCATCATGTAAGTAAGCATTGAGCTGTAGGTGAATGACAAAAATAGTTGATGAGCAATAAACTAGACAGTACGCAGGTTGCCAATTATGCAATGCGGTGTCACCCACGTTTACATCGCCCCATATGGATCGTAGATAGAAACAACCGTGTGATAAAGTCAAGTACAATCATTCTTGGGAATGACATTTCGTCGACCGGTTTCTACCTGAAACACTGATAGGAAAACAAGCTAATCCTATAACTCGGACAGATAACCAACCCACGAACGTGGTGGCATAGTTTTGGTTGGAAGCTATTTTGATCTTCAGCGCGGAATGCGATGCAAGTTTAATGTTATCAGAAATTACGAATTCATCCATATCTCCCAAACTACGCAAAATTGAGCATTTACGGAAGGGAAAGTATGAACTTACACCCTGAACATTCTGATGGAAGCATTTTCACAACAGAACATCGACTGCCAAGGCCAACATGGTGTTTTCATCGAAGGGAAAGAAGAAAAACCTTGAAACAAAGATGCGAATATGAGCTGTTTTTAGGTATAGCCAATTGTTCTCATTGTAACAGTTGTTACGTTCAATGAAATTTGCAGTTACCCGGAACTGTGAATTTTAGTACCCTAAGAAAGCTTTGGAAAATCTTCGTTCGCATACAACCGGACGTTTCCTACCCGTTTCGACTTGAAAACATCACGTCACCAAACTACACAATCATTGTGGCATCTTCCTTGAACAGCGTGGAACGCGCGACGTTCGCTTGAGTTTCTTGCTATCCCGTGCTTTGTCATTACTTGGAAACGGTCACGAGGAAGTCCGCGATGTCTTTATGATGGAGGTGGACGGATAAGGAATATGCACATTGCGCTGCACGAATTAATCGTCCAAAAGTTTGAATGCGTTTCCAAACATGATGTTTCTGTTCCGCGCAGTCACGTCTAGGGATGAACTGAGCAAAATAGATTCTCAGGCCGTCCGTACCATCTTAATCGAGTTTTCGAACTGTACAATCTTGAACAAAGCAGTTAGAACACGAAAACTGGTAGATGCAAGCATTTCGTATTGACTCGTCAGTACCAAATTTACAATAACACGGGTGCGTTTTTTTATAGCAAACAACTAGAGGGGTGGATAATTTCAATTTTAAGCTGTTGTTAAAGAATAGGTCCAATTGGGTGTTGCATGGGAAAGGCTCAACTTCACGAACAGTTGTTTCTGAACACAGAGAGCTGGCTTGAGTCGGTTGATTGCGACTGCTTCGGCAAACCGTAAGAATCTTGGGTTAGAATGACGTAACAGGACTCTGAATGCACAAGATGGATCGATAACGTGACCAGTGATCAGGACGTGTCTGGCGATTGAGGAAACTGGCTGTTTACGTGTTTCAGCAACATTGCCGTTCTCCGATAACACGGACTTCTGAACCCATTTAGGTAAATGTTCCTTCATTCTGGAGCTCAAGCACCTCTCGGTTCTGCCTATGTAACTTTCTCCGCAGTTACATACAAATTGATAAATACAATGTGAAGTGGCACCGATAGGCTGATCTCCTTTGACTGAAGGCACCGGTAACTTCTGAGTCCGAGCAATTACACGGAGTTCAGCTGCATTGAAAGTTCGCTTAATTGAATTTCTCAACCGTTGTGTTGTTTGGTGCATGATATAATTACCCCCAAAAGGTAGCTCTATGTAGATTTCTTGCTTTTCTCTAAGTCAGTGATATGACGGGCGCGTCTTCAAGTATCGGGTATCATGTTTGTGTGTTTACTGTGCCTATCTATGAACCTTCTGGGGTAACCATTTGACTGTAGAACAGAAGTAATCAGGTCTAGCTCTTCCCCAAGACTGTCGTGCGTACAGATTCGTCTTGCCCGTGTAAACAGCGTATTTACTAATGTTCGTTTATGTTGGACCGGTGTAAAGCTACTGAAGTTTAAGTATTGGCCTGACCACGTAGATTTCCTATAGACAGTTCTTTTAATCGAGCCATCTTCTCGACGACTTATGAGTATATCTAGAAACGGCAAACAGTTGTTGACCTCAAATTCACAAGTAACCTTCAAGTTAGGGTGACAACTATTTAGACGTTGCACCAGGTTATCTATCACCTGTTTAGATCGACTGAATATTAACAGTGTCGTCGACGTAACGTTTGTAATATGACAATTTTCCTATCTCCGTAGCTAGCTGTTGCTCAACTTTTGCCATGGAAATGTCTGCCAAGATGGGACCTAGTGGACTTCCCATGGCTACTCCGTCTATTTGACGGTAGGACTGCTCGAGAAAACGAAAACTGACATTCTCAGTACAGAGCAGCAAAGTTTCCTTCAATATGTCGGTCGGAAGTGGCAACGAAATGTGACTCATTTCAACGAGCTCACAAATATAGTCAATCGTTTCGTGTAGCGGAACATTTGTGAACAGTGACTGGACGTCTACAGAGCACATCAGTTCTTCAGCAAGATTGATTCTGTCCAAGTCACCGACCAATTCAAAAGAATCCCTAATGGAGTGTTTCTGAAATTTTTGTCTTAATGGGGTTAGAGTAGCGACTAGCCAGCGTGCCAATTTATGGTAAGGGAGTTTGTCATTGCCAAAATTGGCCTAAGTGGCATCCCAGGCTTGTGCGTCTTCGGTAGGCCGTACAGTTGGGGTGTTGACGATCCACACGGCTTAAGCGACTTATACGTTACCTCATCAATAATCCTCAACTGTAAGAGAAGCTGAAGATGTCGTCCTATGCGGTCCTCTAGTTCGGTGACATTATCCACTCTCTCTATTGGCTGAAACTTTGTTTGTCATCCAATATTGCTAGCATCTTCTGTACATACTCATCTTTGTCTAGAACGACAGCCCCTGAGCCCTTGTCCGGCTTAAGTATAACTACGTTTTTTGACTTAAGCTCTCTTAACGATTGCAGGTGTTGCCTCGTGATAGCACACCGGCTATTACTCGGAGTCATGATAAACCCATGCGCTATATCGGTGAATTTAGTCTTTAGTCGACCTAGGTTGTCAGCACTAGTTGGTCGAAGATCGGATAATTGATCAATAAGATTCTCAAACTGGGCTTCAATACAAATGCGATCAGGCTTATGTGATGGTATTTTATAATCAAGACCTAAAGCTAACGCTTCTAGTTGCAGTGAATTCAATTGTACTGAAGAATAGTTTAGTACGTACTTACTGGGATCCAGGGGAGTTGCTTCCGCACCTTGCTTCGTGCGTGACTTCCATAACCGACTGATATAGGTCCTTTTTGTACGATCGATGATTTTCTTACAGAATAGTGTAAAAATGATACGACAGCAAAGTGTCAAGTTTTCGACGACGGATAAAAGACGGCAATGTGTCTGACGCAAATCAGCCAGTCGCATGTGAGCAGTTTCAATGTGAGCAGTCGCAATACGTCTGAGGTTGTTGTTGGTCACCTTCAGTTTTGTTCTTCTTTAAGAGCCGAACGAACTGATAGGGATATCGACCTTGTTGTGTGCACTCATTGAGGAAAGATATCTTCACAAGCAATCTTGCATCTCAAGCTGGCCACACGACGCAGCAATTTGCAGGTCTCAGCGGGAAATCGTCGTCTTAGAAATTTGAAACAGTTGGTTCCCTTGAACAGTTTGAACAAAGCAGTTAGAACACGAAAACTGGTAGATGCAAGCATTTCGTATTGACTCGTCAGTACCAAATTTACAATAACACGGGTGCGTTTTTTATAGCACAATAAAGGGGGTGGATAATCAATAAGCGTGTTAGGATAGGTCATTAAGTCCAGGGAAGGGTCAAACTTCACGAACAGTTGTTTCTGAACACAGAGAGCTGGCTTGAGTCGGTCCAACGTAAACGAACATTATCCAACACTATCCATCCCTTAGTTGTTTGCTATAAAAAACGCACCCGTGTTATTGTAAATTTGGTACTGACGAGTCAATACGAAATGCTTGCATCTACCAGTTTTCGTGTTCTAACTGCTTTGTTCAAACTGTACAATCTTTGTTGGATCTCTCAACCAGTAGAGGATGAAACAGGGTGTTGAGCGGAATACCACTATATTTGAGTGGCGGTTTGATAAACAGGCGTTCTACTGTGTGGCGCTCCTTAGTGATTACAACTTTCAGCGGAAAAGAACTTTCACTCGGGCGGTGTACCATCTGGACGTTCACACGTTGCGTCCACGTATTCCGTCGTACCAAAATCAATAAGTAACTTTGAAGTCCGTTTTCACACTTCCAGTGGGACAAGGGTTATCCGCTAACCTTGGCTCATTGAAGTCACCCAGAAGAATTTGGGGAAGAACGTCCGTTACCCATGAAGACTTTTGGCCTGCAACAAGACCGTCATGACTGAACGTGCTGCAAAGGTTGGCAATAAATAGTCCTAACTGTGAGTGCGTCTCAAGCACGCGTTGCTAGTCGAATCCACAGGGCGTCATACTTATCGGAGGACTGAGAATCCTCGGTAGCGGTGAGTGTCAAGGGACTCTGACCATGGAAGATCGTAGAGTTCCCACCTCAGGCGAGGTCATCTCATCAAGCAGAGTACCCAGAAACGCTAAGTTGAAGATCACCGTCGTCGCCTGTGAGCCGGACTCCCATAAAATCAAAGATACGCAAATTGTTTGTCATGAACCGACCATCCGACCTGCGGTACTTCACCGAATAAACTGACTAAGTCCGAATATATACCCTTGGGCGCTACTCCTTCGTATGCTATTGCGATAAAAAGAAAAAACGGTGCATGGAAAGGCTTGGAAGATAGTACCTGAGATTGAGCGGGCGACTGTGAACAGCCGTGGGGTAAGACGGGATGTGTTTTGTCGGGCTGCCCCGAAGGCGTTCTCATTTCGGGCTTGGGTGCGACATTACTGCGTGAAAGCAGTACAGAACGCTTGGCAGGCAGATTTGACACTGGAAACGCGCGATCTCTGTGACCCGTCCAAGTTTAGAACTCTGAGAACATGACTGGAGGCTTTAGTCCACGGATGGCTCAACTGCTTCATCTGTTAGGCACGAAATTCCAAAGAAGGTTATGCGTGTGGCGTTCTGAGGCAACTAAAGGAACTTTTCAATGGAGCGGAAAAAAGGACACTTTTTGATCCGTGAAAGTTTATCCCAACAAGACATACTGGGTCTTCATTCTTAGTGAAAACAATAATTTTGTGCAGAATCATTCAGTAGGCTTTGGGGAGTGTGATATAGTAAATGATTAATGAGCGACCACTATGTTCCCAATACCTGCGCTTGGGCGTGGATGGTCGATCAGTGCATTGGGGTCGACAGCGATAAAATCCACATCTTTGGCTACAGGCATAAGTACCTGAGTAGACATTTCGGAGACAGAATCTACAGCAGTAGTTGTCAACCGAAACTCACAGTCTGCCTTGGTGCGTCCATTGGTTCTGGTCAGCTGATCACGCCTCTCCATCTCTTGCAAGCAGCGTTCAAGTAATGCCTTTTAGGCAATCGTTGATGGATTTTAAGGCGGGCGTTTTTCAAACGCTGTTTTGTGTCTGAATGTAGCAGGTGATACCAAGTGAGCCTTTGTGCATTTAGCTCACAGTCCGCCTGCTAACACGAGGTTTGTGACATCCAAGATAGGATGGCTGCCATAGGTCCACTCAGCCAGTTAGGTTGAAGAAGACAGAGGGAACGTTCCTATGAAACAATTCTCGCTCTGACATTCTTATCCCTCATCTCCTTCGCAGCCTTCTATACATGCGCATTTGAGTGCGCTGCAGCAGTCTTTGTGATTGCGTTACCATGGAGGACGGGATTTGTGAACTTGTCTGAGAAATGTTGTTCCAACTCGACTTCAGATAAGATCTCTTGGTATACAGCCGCATTACTCCGTACGGAAGAAATGAGAATAGATATATAGTTGAGAAGCGTCTAGAACCTGCCGTTACAAGCTTTTCTTGGCAGGCGCGTGGATAATCAAGCAATACTCTCTTGTTTCATCAGCGACTCATGCAGAATGAAAAGATATTACAAGGTGCTTGCAATTCTACCAGCCCGTCCTGGTGTCAGAGCAATCGGAACGATACCATTCCTAGCAGGCATGGCGCTATATGCTGTTTCGTACGGATATTCCACACATGTAATGATCACAAGCTCTCGGCATCTCCGTGAATGTCTGCTCAAGCCCAGCACCGCTGGACACAGTGCGAATCACTATCAGTTGGAGACAAACAGAATAGGATCAGTACTGAGTTCGAGTCCGGTCAGGTCTGTGGGTTTAAGGCAGTTGCCAGGAATCGTTTAGTTTCTCGCAGTCGTGGGCTCTACGGATCCCACTGCATGGCATTAAGTGAAGAAAACAAAGTTCCCCCCGTTTCATAGGAGAGGCATCTCAGCACCCACCAAAGATAAAAAATCTTCCGAAGTGTCGTGAAAACCATTCGACGCTTCGGGATGAGCACGATCGGGAATTTTTGTGTGGTTTCTGCTGAGAAATGTATATTGCGGTTGGACTCCCGGCTTCTATCGAACACCGGATCAGAAAACGGAGTCAGTCACACGACAGTAATTACGAACTTGTATCGCTGGTGTCTGTAGATGGAGGCGGCACTGGAAATTCACTTTCGGCTTTTAAAGTTTTTCAGAGTAATCGTGGTGCCCGGGTGCCTCCAGATTTACCATGGTCAAAAGCCAGAAGCTTCTACCATTGGGATATGAACACTTGGCTGTTAATAGAATTGGCACTGCCGTCTTCCGAGGACGCTGATTTCTGGGAACAGTCCGCTGTGTGTACAACAAGAAGCTACGGAGGTTCCTGACAGCTGCCTGTGAACTGGATAATCCCTGAGAGCAGCATATTCGTTATGCTGATTGCCTCATTTCCGCCCGAGATAGAGCTCGTTTGAAACTTCTCGAGGTCTCCGTCGTTTTATAATCAAAGATGATCCAAATTGTGACGCGACTGGGCCACGGACTTCGTCTCATTGCAGGCTGAAAATAATTTTCTTCTAGAGGCCAGATGGAACAGTGGACGTCATTGGAACTGCACCATGAGAATGACTTTAGTGGATTTACAGTATATTTAGAAAAAGTGTATTTAGAAAACACTCGCCACAACATGCTGCAATGACGTCGGTTTCCATTATCTTGACCGTTCCGTGAACTAGCAACATTCGTTTCAACATAAAGCTGACACATTCGTTCATAGTCTATCCTGTGAGGTGCACTCACGCCAGACTTTTCGTTCAGGTAGTAACCAGGCTCAACTCAAAAGAGTTCTTTTTGTACAGAGCTTCGTATGGGTGATGTCACTGAATCCAGGTCCACCAATAACTGATGCTATTCTCGGTTAGATATTGAATAACGGTCACGTTTTCGCGTAGATGGGATGGAGGATAAAGGAGGCGGAGCAGTCGTCTGTTTTCTGTTCTTTGCAGAACTTCCATTATAATAATTCAGCACTCACTTCAATTGCTGTATCTCCATAGTAGTCAGTAAATCCCGCTGAGTCAGGCAATGAGTAGCTTCTGGGCTGCCTACAGATCTCTATGCCTTTCTTATGTTTTCCTTATAGACGAATTGAAAGTTTGGGAACCAAATTTGTCGGCTTTTGTATTCAGTCGTCTTGAGGACTGTGAACAAATGAGAGGTTTTAACAGTGTAGAAGCACCGTGCTGTTCTGACCATAATTAATTTCTTGGCAAAAGAGGTTAGGAGCCCTCGCGTTCGGTGCGCTTACTCACCAATAGGTGACGAGCAAGAAGATAACGCCCCTCCAAGCTTAGATGGTAATTCACTCGTTTTCTTCGATTTCACCCATATCATGGACAAATTAAACAATGAGAAGCTAGATGGATGTCGACTTTCGGCGTTCCTATTCGACTTCACAGTCACGAACTGACTGCAACCTATTCCGCCCACCTGATGAACTGTGGACTAAACATAATGTCGAACGCCACACAGCCATCAACGACTGCACACCAGTGGCGACGAAGAAGTGCAACAGCTGTTGTCAGCAGCACTGTCCTAATTCATAATGGATTATGAAGAACAATATACATGTTGGAACGCCGGCTGTTTTAACAAGAGAAAGCCGAGGAACGGTATAAACTCATTTGTACTCGAGTTAGCTAGTTCATTCTCAAAGGTCGGCTCTGTTGTCTGCGGCGGTTCATTGAAAGCTTCGCTTTAAGTATAAAAAGTCTGCTTTGTTTTCAATGTCAACCTTTAAGATTAAACAGGCCATGCCACAACTTCTCTTTAAGTTAAAATCCATGGGCTGAGATGCTGACCCAAACCTATTCTAGCAAAATTTTGCAGTAATCTATGTACCCACTGGTCGTCTACACTTCAGTTCTCCTCTTACGTCAATTTTGAAGGCAAGAATATTGCAATCGTTGACAAGTTCGGGCGTCTCACCGAACGTTCTCTTAGCCCATATGGCAGCCCTCCAAGAGGCATTCACGAAACGGCCTAACAGTGTATACTTCGCTCAATTAATTTAAACACCAACAGCAAACGGTAGCCTCTAAAGTACCGGGAGCACCTACAAGTGACTTGCTTCATAGTTATCTTCATCCTCACAGTATTCCATCTGAGATGCAGCACGGTTTCCGCGCAGTAAGAATGAAGGAAAGTGGCTTACCAGGTTATCTGCTGATGGATATTGGATACCTGGACTTCGATAACGCATCGAAAAGCGGAAATAACAGTGTCCACTCCATGAACTTCACCGTTATATAGTGTAAGGTTAGAGTTTCCTCTCGTCGACCAACAATGCGGAGTGCGCGTAAGTTGTTCTTCTTTCTAATCACTGAACATGCATACACCAGTAGCTGCTCTACCCGATTGACCTAAGCTATGAACAACGTCTGAGAATTCAGTATGCGTTCCCACTTGTGGCTGTTTTTTCGAATGACGTTTGCCATGAACAACATGAGAACGAACACATGCGGGAAGTGATGAGAAACTTGTAGTTGGAGCGTTCGTGGTACATGGTGATCATCATTTTTGATTCCGTTGATTGTCATATTGATTGGAATATTTTTCTGCACCGCGATAGATAATTGGCGTTCTAACCATCAAGTTGCGACTGGCTGAGAGGTATACCTCCCAAGTGATCGGCAGGCAGCTTGAGTTCATCTGTTTCCGTATACTGTTTCGTATGAACGACACGCGACCTCAATCTAGTTGGAAACAATGCAGTAGAGTGAATAGAATTTACTTCTGAAGATTCCAAGTGATAGAGTGGGACATAATACCCTTTTCTCACGCCGCCCCATATAGGCCGAGGATGGAAACAGTTATGTCATATTGCTATTTTCAACCATTTCCAAAACCATCGTTTTGTCAACCAGTATCTACCTAAAATTCTGCAAACAGGGTGAAGTGGTATAAATATCGTATGAAAAAGGAAACTGGAAACGTTGTCATACATGTTTCACCATCAAATGTGTTAGTGTTCTTGTTGAAATGCAATGCCAACATTGTATGGTCGTATATTTCCATTTCGACCATATCTTCAAAACGCCGCAAAATGAAGCATTCTCAGGCTATAGAATGACGTATTTCATCTCGAAAATTGCAATGAGCGCATTATAAGACTTGAAAAAGTGAGCTAACGCCAATAACGGGTTATTTTCGCGAAAATGGCGGGAAAATTTTTCATCACCAAACTAGTACTTTTGGCACTTATTCAATGTATTCCAATTTTCTCATCAACACTGCCTATTTACAATTGATGAACTGTCGATACTTTGTCTGAAATTCCATTTTAACATTTCCAAAAATATTTAAAAACAAGGATTCGCGCCAAAATGACCGTTTACCTCTGGAACGAGCTCCAAGCACAATTTTTGCGAAAGCCATAATTGACGACTTTTACTGGTGAGGCACCTAGATTCACACCTATGTCAAATTCTATGTCAAATTGAAACCTCTAATATCATGCGAGTATCCAACACCCACATGCATATCATATGGGTCCAGCTCCGGACCCTGGACTTCAACTTGCTTACCAGCAATTTGGCGGCCGCAGTACAAAATCGTCTGCCGTCAAAAGCAGATAACGCTCAAATCTGAAAGATCAGCCAGTCCGCACAGAGCACGTTCATACTGCAGAATGACCGTGTTCTAAAATAGTGTTCCTTTTAAAACTATATACCATTGAACGATACGGAATGCAGGCTTCTTCAAGTTGGATATACAGGCGAAAACCTCTTTCACGCGCGTGGTCAGCCGACCCCAAAAGTCATTCAATCGAAATTTTGGAACCGCCATCGTTGGTAACCTTGGTACTTTAGAGACGTGAGGTACTCTCAGATGGAACTTTGAAACAGCCCGTAGAAATCTGAGGTCACTGTATATCGAGCGTTTCCAAGACAAATGCCGGGGATTACCGTTCAGGCCCGTGCACTCTGCTTTGTTGGGGATGCCGTATATTTTGAATTCCTCCATCATAGTGCCACCGGAAACACAGGGACTGACCACCTTTCATTTTCGGAAAATGTAGGCGCGCTCAGCATGTGTTCTCTGGCATATCTTTGTCTTCACGTCAAAACTCATGATAGTATTCCCATTTCTCAGCGGCCCCGTGCCTACTTGCGGAGACATGGTTTCACTAGCAGATACCTCTAAACCCCGGTGTCGTTCTCTCATTTTGTTTCAAAATGGCAGCCGACTTCGCTGTTTACCGAGCAGTTAGCTGTGCATATACGCTCACAGCGGAAAGTCCCACCACGTAGTGTGATAAGATAAATTAAGATGAATTCTTTCTAAACAGAATTCGGTGCGCACACGATGAAGCCAAGTGTACATTACTCTAGTCTGTTACGGCAACAGTATAAAGAACATGGCGTGGTCGGGTGACACAATCCAATGAAAGTCATTGCGTGCCCATCTGGCAGAATGTCCGTCTGAATCTGCGAATATTTGGTGATCGGCATTCAATACACACCGTAACACACGTTTTACTTCTCTCTATTATATCGTTGATGTAAATCGCGGATCTTGTCTGCCGTGGCACGACAACCTACGGCGTCGAATAAGTGTTCACCAGAACATCCGGATGCAGTAACATTCAGGACAAAGCCTAGAACCGCCCACAATTCGCAAAGTTGAACATTTTGCAGACAGATAGACACAAAAACCCGATCACAAATATTCGCAGAGATTCAGAACGGACATTTGTCTGCAGATGGGACGCAATGACTATTTCATTTGGATTTGTCACCCGACCACGCCATGTTCTTTATACTGTTGCCGTAACAGACTAGAGTAATGTACACTTGGCTTCATCGTGTGCGCACCGAAGTTCTGTTTAGAAAGAATTCATCTTAATTTATCTTATCACACTACGTGGTGGGACTTTCCGCTGTGAGCGTATATGCACAGCTAACTGCTCGGTAAACAGCGAAGTCGGCTGCCATTTTGAAACAAAATGATGGAGAAACGACACCGGGGTTTAGAGGTATCTGCTAGTGAAACCATGTCTCCGCAAGTAGGCACGGGGCCGCTGAGAAATGGGAATACTATCATGAGTTTTGACGTGA
>LOND01003229.1:17007-32486 GCA_014220965.1 Paragonimus kellicotti | reverse complement strand
GCATACCACCGCATAGCAAAACCCACGCACCCTGCCTGATCGTCAGCATGGAGTTTGTTTTAATAATCCGATCACTGCTTACGCTTGACAGCAGCACTGCGCATTCAAACGGACTTTTCGTTCGCCTATGGTGAAAATAATCTGCAGAATCAGAACATTTCGAACAGCCCTCATGAGTTTATCAGAATGTGGTTTGGCGAACAGTCTGTTTCCGGTTACCAAACATCAGGACAATTACATAAACTATGTCGTTTTTGTGAATAACAAAATTTGAATTTCTAGTAAGTAGTAGGGTATTTGGTTGATGCGATTTGAACACCACTCACAGTTAACCTCAGCTGTCGCGTTTTCATAGATATTCCAGTCAGCCCCTTTCGAAAAGACGTACTTACTACGTTCCATAGCAACGAAGACCCTATCACCAGAGTTATCGCAAGAAAACCCAAAAAGTTAGTTTAAACAACCTTGCCGATCAATTGTGCGTGGTTTTCGTTCAACACCCGTTATCATGTCACAACTCAAAGACAAACTTCCTTGTTCTACAACCAGCTGTTGTGTGTACTCATTTGTTTGCTCGTGTCGAGCATCATGCATTGATCACACAAAAGGCGATTGCCTGATGGAGTGCGTGAAAATCAATCTGCGTGTTTGAACAGTGGTGTGCCTAAAACGTTTCCAATACTACTGTCGCCATCTGACAGACTCTAATCGTTCTGTCAATAAGAAAGGTGCCCTTCAGATTGTCTACCGAGTGTCAAAAAATTGAGCACAAATGGTGATTTCCCGAATGTTGACTGCTGCCCAGGACACTGGTATCCGATTGCGCAACCCTGATCTCTGAGTTCGGAAGAAGTTCGCGCGGATATTTCACCTCCTCTGGCCTACAAACAATCCGGCTCACAAATCAGAACAATGATCGTGTAACTGCCAACAAACACACGATCCATAACATCTACTGACCGATTTTCTTACTCACCCTGCTTACTGTTTTCATATGATGATCAAACACAGGAAATAAGTTTTGTTCACTACTGTATTGTTCTCAATTACATAACAATTTACATTATCGTGGTCGTCAAACGAGCAAAAGAAAGGGCAATCTGTCACATAAATACGTCAAACGGTTCTGACTGGAAAAGCAACTAAGTGACCAAACTGGTCCTCGGAAGTGTAAATGAGAACAGGGGGCCAGATAAGAGACGAATATACCCACAGAGGTAGTCAACAGTTTCCACAAGTGGTACATTCGTGAACAGGGAGCATACATCAAGGGAAAACACCTTCTTGTTTTCCACATTCAGCGACCGGATGGAATTGACGAAATTTTAGCAAGTGTATCGCGATGTCCTTCCAAACGGGTTCTAATAACTATGTTAGCTACTGTGTAATTGAATACGCAGAACTGCACATATCAAGAATAGGGCGTAATAGTTATCCTTCTCTGTGAACCTTCAGTAAACCATATAGTCCCGGTAGTACGGCTCTAGTTGGCCGAATTCGTTTGAACGTCACACAGTCAATCAAACTTTGCCGCTTTTCAATGTGGAACCCGTTGACGTAATTGGGTGACAACTGCTCTCGATTTTGCGCATTTAACAATCATGATGATATAAAGTGTAACTGGCCAGATGATGAATAACCGCAAACAGCCTGTT
Organism: Paragonimus kellicotti; assembly: GCA_014220965.1. Classification (NCBI taxonomy): domain Eukaryota; kingdom Metazoa; phylum Platyhelminthes; class Trematoda; order Plagiorchiida; family Troglotrematidae; genus Paragonimus; species Paragonimus kellicotti. The sequence goes on along the minus strand of LOND01003229.1, from coordinate 30,831 downwards.
TACCAAACCATCTTTACTAGAATGAAATATCTGCAGGCAAGCGTGAGCGGTATGCAAATTAAAATAGACCAACTCGCCTCAAAGATGGGTTTCAATTTATAAACGCATCAGAAGGACAGATTTGCAGGTAAAAAGTTGCTACCATGGATTAGCGCACTCTCTTCACAAACACAACACATAAAAAGCCGTTGATTTCCTGACTGAATATACTCGTCCGAGTGAAGCTTGCACTGCCGGAAGAACATACGAAGAAGCTCTTATTCACCAGTACACAAGATGTGATGGAAAGGTTTATCGTCACAAAGACGAGGGAGCTCACTACTGGCCGAAAGGTTTATGGAACTGTCAGAACAAATGATCAATCGAACAAGGCATTGTGTAAAAGTGATACACAGAAGTAATCTTCATCACGAAAGACAGTACAGAGGTCAGTGAACGTAAGTTACAACTAGACATTTACAATAAAAACAGAAATAAAAAGAAGGAAGACGTTCCTTGATCAATTACTAATGAAACGTCCAGGCAGATAACTTAAGCTGGGCATGCACCGCAAAAGGATATGTAGCAATTTGGTGTCAATGAGGCATACGAGGAATTCGATAACACGCCCAGTTAACTACAATTGCAAACTTTGTATCACTGAGTATCCACAAAAATGTGTGTCGCGTAATATGAAAGGGCCAGGACCGCGGAGGCCTTCACTACCTACTGGACAAAAAGGGATCTAAATGATCCCACTGTACAACAGTGTTGATTAGAAGGCTTGACACGGCCTTGAGGATCCATCTTAGGAAATCGTTTGCCTCTAACCAAAGCAAACGCTTTCAGCCCACTGACGCTACATCAGTCTGCACCTATTCAGTCTCTTGTTACTGTGGAACGCAATATATCAGTTGCACAAAGCGGCCCTTGATGGGGAGAATAGGTCAATATCACTTTGCTGTGTCGACAATCGGACAGCGACGCCGGACCTTTAATGCAATTATAGCACATCTAATTGATTTTGATCTAAGAATCGATTTGAACGTGGGCATTCAAGCCAACTTATCGTGTCACGAATGTTCATACTAATGGCGTGGTGAGTGATATTCTGTCAGCTGAAGGGCCAGAGAGAATTCCGCAACCAGGCCCGAATCCGAGTGTACAGAAGTAATTTGTCTATGCGCTCAAGCTGTTATGACTTTCTGATGATGCAACCAATGATATCACGACACAGTAACTATAATCCGAAAATGATCTCAGATTCACACTATACTAGGGACCGCATGACTCCGTCTTGACCACCGGTTTTAGATTGGTTGCGTTATATTTGATCTGAAAATGGCAGGTTGAAAACAAGCGCATTCGCGGCATGTTGGCCTATGATCAGTAAGACTTCACTTCACTGAAAAGAGCATTCGCTGATAACTGGAGTGGGCAAGGAGTCAAGTTTATTACAAAACAGTTCGAAGACGACCACAACGATGAAGACTGAGCGTCTGAAAACTTAGCATCATGACAGCACATAAGCGGATGGTTCTAAGAAAAACAGATTTCTTATCATGAGCGTTTTAGTATGCATTACTAAGATGGAAACTCCGCTGAAAAAGGAGTAGAGCAACAGATGCTTGTCAAAAACCGATCAACCTGGTAAGTCCATTTTTTCCAGCATATGTTAGCTTTTGGGGAAATAAACAAAAAGCGTCGGTGAATACCTAACAAGAGATCGGATTCATCGAATCAGGCAAAAGTGATATCCCGCAATCAAAAACCGCCGGCATACGTTGCGTCCATACTCAACAATAACGTCAGCAACAACATCAGCGCGGCCTACTGGAACTACGGCGACACTCAGCGCATAGCCGTATTGGCAAAAAAGTTACTTATAATCAGAAAATAATAACGCAAATAGAAATAAGTATATGTATACGACACACAGATAGCAGTGTACCAAATGTAAGTGAAAAACAAGCTAGATTAAAAAAAAATAGTTCAACTTATCAAAATCCTGATAGCTCAGTAGAAATGATTTTGACATTTATGAATTACCAACCGAAACCATTGGAGCTTGCGGGGTATAACGGACGGATTGGTTGATGTGAGAGTAATCCTTAACTTGTGACTGCTAAAGACGTACCAGTCTCAGAGTCAAAAATCCTCTCGGCGGTACTGTGTATCGGTTAGATTGTGTGACGGAGTCGTTTCGTCTCAGACCTCTGATAGCGTGAACACGTACACGAGAGCGTGATAGCTTTTAGTATGAGTGTTTGTAACCAATGGCCATCACAAAACGTGAGCGGGATAATGTGTGCGGAGAGGTGCGAGAGAGGATTATATCGACACTGGCTGTGTTGGGCCAGTTAGGCCTGCCAACCCTGTCGGGCGCACAATGAAAGAACACGGTTGTTTACCTAATTCACAGGATGTAGGGTAAAAGGTCATAAAACGTCGAACCGCGTTCAGGTATCAAATGCGACGTGTCAACGCGGTTACTAATGTGATCATAAACATGACGAGATTAACCGACTGATTCTTCAAAATGTGTCAACTGTGTATCAAATCAACAGGATACCCACAGCTTTACTCGCAAAAGGTCAAAAACCGATGAACGAAACGACTCCATCAATACCGGCCGACACGGTCGTTTGAGACTCCTACATGAACACAAGATCGGTATTGTTATTGGTAGGTGCAATACGTTAAAATTACCATGAACATATTCGAATAGTTAGTCGACCGTACGACGCAACAAAATGGAGGCACAACAGTTGTAGCGCACGTGGCTATACTGCACTGTTTTAAGCGAAAAAGATGCCTGGTCTGGAGAGCTGGCCGATTTTTCGCCCTCCATTATACCATATATAAAGAACACAAAACACCATCTTCCACGATGCGGAGGTGATGTTCCGTTTGGTAGTAGCGCATCGACGATCTCTTTGTTCCACGTCCCACATAATGTACATAAAAGTTTTCTGTCGTCGCTTCCATCTCCTGGTGTGGAGAACTGCCATTTGGTTGCCGCGCGTTAGACTAATGTAATACAAATCAATAGAGACACTGTACATTTCACACTACTCTCTCTTCTAACATCTTGACTTCCTGTCATTTCGTGTGAGTGCCGGGCCACTTACATAGGCAGAACGGAGCGGCAGTTACGTAATCGGGTCAACGAACACATTCCAGTTTGGGTTCGCAAAACGATCATGGATACCACAATACCGGACTCAAGTCAGAATGTGACAAGTCACAAGGAACCGGCGTCATCGATCGCTCGACACTTGTTGACATGTTGACCTCAACATAAAAATTCGAAGGCTTCTCCGGTTCGCGGAGGCGGTAGCAATTAGCAAATGGAAGCCACCCCTCTGCGTACAGAAAGACTTGTTCGTCAGTACCAGATTGCCCTGGTAACTGATGTGCACTGATGTGAGGTTGTTAATTTTGTTGTTAAGTTTTATAAAGTAAGAGAGCCAACTCTCACCATAACGTACTGTCACAAAATAATAGGAACCTACCTTTCCGCAGCTTTGGTGCCAACGACCCACAGGAGTACATTGTTTGATCGGTGTGACGCGCATCATGAGCCGCTTCCCCGCTACGCACGACCACGTGTGAAACGCCAGGACCTTTTCCGCGAACCCGTTGAGATTCCACGCCATGAGATTCAGCTGGCTGATCTTTCAACTTTGCTAACTGATCACGAATGTGATTGTAGTAGAACTGAGAGGGGAGAAAATAACGAATTAACCGGTTGGAATCGACTAAATGCTTACAGGCGACCAAAGTGATTAAATGAAACTTGCCTGTGTTAATTCAGCATCCGAAGCCGCAGCAAGCACTCGCGCAATCGAATACGCAGCAACGTCCCGGACGGACGGTATACTGTCTGAAAGGTTGCGCAAGAAATATTCGGCAAGTAGGTTATGGTGACCAGCAGCTTTCGCCTCTGTCGGGAAAGTGCTAAGTAGAGTACCCAGTGCACTGCACGCGGCATCACGTACGGGCCAACTCTGATCGCCAAAACAGACAACCAACGTATCTAACAATCGAGTCACGTGAGGTAGTAAGAGGCCAGCGTCAATCTTTGATGCAGCTTCAGCAATGGACGCACAAGCAGCTTCACGAACCTAACAAAGATGCAACGAGGTAATCGATGATCAAGGATGAATAACTAATAGTGATTTTGAACCATAAACACAATCCAGTCTAGAGTGATCTTGTGGACGAACCCAATACAATTCGCCAAATAGGTTGATTGGGATGGGAAAATAGAATAGAGAATAGGGTTCCGCTCCTTGAAATTGTTTTCCTCGTTTGAGAAGAGTAGCTTCAACACGTACAGCAGAGTTATAAAGTGACCAATTTAGTGAATCAACTCTACGGCATGTTTCGGGTTAGAACACTGTACATTATAAACATACACGAGCAGGTTTTACGGGCTTACGTAAACCCGTAAGGAACAAGTTGCATTGTGTACCGACTTTGGCTGCTTTATGCATTAGAAAACATCGTGAGATGCTGGAACACCACTATGAAAGAAAAGACAGTGTGCAAATATGTACGTACACCTTCGGTTTTGATCCATGTCCGTGGGTGTTGCAGCCCGGGCTGCGTTGGTCTTGACAGTAGTCTACCGAATAACGGATTCAAAGATAGATGCGTCTACCGAGTACCCACCGCTATGTTGCGAGGAGTCCATTGTCGCATCTTAATGCTGATCAAGGTGATCGTATTCCGCTCACGTCACCCCTGAATTGTGTGTTCAAAAACAACCCATTTATGCGTTGGGGATATCACTGTCCAGCAGGACCATCTAACTCGTGAAATTTCTAATTCTCTACTCAGCGGCCTCATCCGTTAAGCAGTGATTATCCAAAAGCCAGGTCATTTGTGTTCCTATCCACAACGAACTTTTGAATATCATTTTCCTTATCACATTTATAATGAGATTGAGCCGGAGCAGCTCCCTGAATGGATAGTGCTCAGTCAATCAGTTGCTACCAGCAGAACTGTGGTCCATCGACGCCAGTCAATCGAACGGTTGATAGCTGCTACGTCTTAATTTGCTTGTAAAAGAACAATGAGTTAAAAACAATTTGTTTTGAAAGGTGTCAAATTTTAGCAGTCGAACTGCTCGGACACGTTATGGGCAGTAATGAAGAGAAACAAATCAATTCAACACGCACACTGCTGTCGCTCCATTGAATGTTTATCATCACGTTATGTTCTCTTAACAAAGAAGGGTATTTTGGATACCAACAGACCGGGGTAGCGCCCACTTGATATTTAAACGGTAGCCACCAAGTACCGCGATATACCATATTCTTTATTTGCAGAAACCGGCAGTAGCTTTAACGGAACACTTCATACAACTGAATCAAAAAGTACAAGGTCCCGGTCGATTGGGTGAAAAAGATACTTTCTCGCCGAAAATTCGTCCAAAAAATAAACAATTACGAACATGCCTGACCGAGCCGTCGACCCCAACTGAGACAATTCACCCACGCTCGGAGGGAAGTTTAAGCATCGTCATGCTGAAGCACCGCAGCAATATTCACAAACTTGGTAAACAGCATTAACGTCTCAGCTCAATGCAGTGAACAAGCGGACCGAATCACAATCGTAGTCTTTTAAAACACTTACAGGATGTTTGACAAAATCAATGAGAAAGTAATCTAGGATATTCTTATGCAAAAAAGTCCTCCCTGAAGCATCATGGTGGTCACGAATAAGATGAGAGCATGAAACCAAAGGGCGTTATTCTTTTGCGATATCAGTCATATGTGATGAGACAGATGACCTCCTTCTTGTTTAAACTTTATCAACAATAGTAGTCACAGTGGTCGGATGACAACAAAAATTTGGAGTTGCACCACAACTGTTGTATAACAGGCAGTTTCGTTGTGAGTAGTATACTACTCACAAGCGACATTCGGGAACAAAGGGCAAGCCCCAACGCCAGGAAGACGACGGACCAGAAGTGAATATTGAATAGTGTGCACGCGCTATGGGAAAAGTGCCACCAGGGCGAATGACAACGTACTGCTACCCAATGTATGTGAACGCATATCAGCCGTGCAAATGAGTGTACACGTTTGTGGTCCCATGTTTAACATGACCCTGTACGGGAGTTCGTGCAATAAACTAATTTGCGCTGGTCCCATAGCGTCTTCTAGCGCTCACCAAAGCACATACAGAATCAGACGTTGGATCAGACACACGGGACTCATAACGGATCAGCACTTTATAGTCTCCTAATGCTGAGCAGGGACTTAGGTACAAAAATCCAGCAAATAGAAGCTTACTGTCATTTTGGGGCCTAACGCAATGGGGGGCTTGTGGTTATTTTGTTCACCCCCACCGATCGGGAGGAATGCGCCTGTCCCTGTTGGAAGAGCTCAGTCCTTCAATCCTAACCGGCGATACCCGGTTGTTTCCGCACTATATCCTCATCCAACACAGCGCAGCCAAGCACAAGAATAACGGCAGAAAGGTTTATTTGCCTGTATAGATGCATCAGCGATAACGACAAGTCTGATAGGAGCATAGGTGACATTTATCAGAAATCACCACCTGGAAAGCCGGAATGACATCGGCCTTCGTCAATACATAACACGTAAAAGCGTTAATCAATGTTCATCTGGTGAACGTCAAATAGGTGTTTTTGGCTTTTACACCACATCACGATGATGAAAACATGCCTATGAACCGTCCGAACAGCCAGAGCTGAAGCCCGATAAAGACCATTGATTACAGGTATCATAGTTACCAGTGGGATTTATCGACGTATTTCGGCACACCCGTCAGAACTCGCCTATTGACAGAATGTCTGTTTTGAATCACTGCAAAAACCGTGAAGGCGTTTTAAACGCAAAAAAAAACGATCAGTTTGAGTAGTTATTTATTGAAAGACACCCAATACAGATATGTGAAAGTGTAGAACAACGAACGTAAACAATATTTTGCGCGACTGCGGCGTGTTCATATCCTTGGCAGTTGTGCAGCCACATTCTCTCTTCGGTGACACGTCACGCATAGTACACATACACGTTTCCAATAGTCGCTTCTGATCCCTAGTCATCTTAGTGTTGAGACCTGTCTTTTAGTTTTCGTGTTTACGAGCCGTCCTATACTACTCATAAAGGAAGCTTCATGTGATGCAACATACGAAGCATAACGGTTCGTCGGAGTGTTTTCGATTAAACAAGATATAAATGCATGGTCTTAGGTGGGTAGATAGTGTTATCGAAACACCGACGAACCATCAACAGTGGCGTGCATTTTTTAACACTTGTTCCGTACAGCTAAAAGCTACAAATAACCGGTTAGTGTATGCTACAGGTTCGACTGTCTCCATGTTATCGCTTCGTACAGTGGAGTATGTAGCTCAAACAAGTCATCTACGAACAATTAGTAGGCTCATCTATCCACATGGTACGTACAAACCTCACATGGTTTAATTAAAAAACATGATGAGGACTAATTCAAAAACAACACTTCCAATAGCAAGCTGCCTTTTTAATTAAACGCTCACACAATATAACTAGACACCCATGTACTCAAATATTGTGCTGCATTGCGAACAAGGGTAATAAGTACAAGTCCATGTTTACTTCTTCAACTCCTCCAGTTTTTGTTGGGAAGCTTCCCTCTTCGGTCTTTTCTTTAGCCGCTTTCACATTACATTTGGTTCTGCAACGAAAGCACAGTTTTGAGTTTTCCCGATGGTTTCTATATGCTGGTCAACGGATTTGAACAAATACTTATAGGTATAACTATCTAAGTTCGTTTATTTTCCATAACGACAATTTTCACTTTATCACATCGGTTTCATGTTCTTTATTCTTTTCACTCATGAGATATTCCAGGTTCGTGTGGTGGTCACTTCAAAATGATCACCCTGAAATCCTAAGACTGTCTTCAAAACATCCACAAGCCTACTGATGTATCGCTCGAATCATATTTACGAATTTTCGTACTCACGAGTCGACCAATACCATTCGAACACCATTGCTGAAGGACACATCAAACCGTGCAATAAACCGGCATTAAAAAGTTCAACGTGACAAGCAGAACAAAAGCACTGCATCAAGCTACATTGTAAGCTGCTTAAAATTTGCAACAACCTTTCGGCTAGACTTTTCATTCAGAGTTGATCACACTGACAAGTAGATCACTTCTTCTCGTGCCATGTGACGCAATGCATTGGACTCTGTTAGGAGGTCGAGTATGGACGTTTATCCACCTCCTCTTTCATTCTTTAATTTACGTTTCTTCCGTTAGACTTTTCTGAGCTCCATTCCATTTTATTTGATTAACTCTTTCCCAATCTCCGTTTACAAAGCACTCGCCTTTGGTGCTAGATGTATACGAGTGATGGTCGTTGATGACAGAAACAAGATTAACATCATCGGCAGTACTGCACGGTAGATAAGCTACCTTAGGATCAAGATCTTATTCATCCGGTTTTCGACGACAGTCATTTGGAAAGTGTTAGACAACGTTCATCATCTTCAGTGTTGAGCTGTAACTATGGGTACTATGACTCGAGGTGTCGTTGGTCCTGACAATGATCCAAAAAGAGGCAGAACAATAAATAAGCGGATAGATGAGAGAAACGAAGAAAAATAAAGAAAACTAATGCAGCTTCAAGGGAGAGAAAAAGACGAGCCAACAAAATCGCGGAGGTAAACTTGTCATTGACTGTAAGACAATGCCATGTCGGAGAGTATTTCCAACACGCGGTGTGGATGGCAGCGAACTCCCCAATCACGTGGACAGCACCTACCAACCTTACTTAGTGGGACGGACAATGTTTTCACAGTCCGTGATAAGGTCATTGTCTAGCAATACAAAAGTGGTTCACACTGATGCTTAGCTGCCACACAATCATGGGGGGAAAAACCTGTAGAACAATGGAAAAGGAAGAAAGAAGGGGGAGGGAAAGGGGACCTAACTACTAAAAATAGCTACGTCTATATTCAAACATACAACATCAAGGCGCCTACACCTTGCAAACAAACAACCGAGCTGTGAGTGAAAGTAAGGCGTCATCAGCGAGACAGCTTCCTTACGGCTTTCACTGCCCCGCATCATTAAGTGCACTCACTTCACAGACAACTCGGCCAAACAACGACACATTCACGCCACTGAGCTCGATTAGCCGCCATCTCACCTAACGTCTCAAGCCACCGACTCTGTGAGTCGCGAGGGCCCCAGCCCGGGAGACGAACCCGACCTACAGTGACCAACCCCTTCGTGAACGATTTCATTTGTCTACGCCAGGTCATCATCTGTCCACCTCGCACCTTGCGCCAGTCGGCCGCAGCGTCGGCAAACAGTGCTCGGTGTGGCAAACGACTAGCTGGCATCCTTAGTACATGACCCAACCATCTAAGTCTGTGCAAATGTAGCGACTGAACAAAAGAACTCGTTTGACAATCAGTGCCAAACACCCGCTTCCTAACCTCCTCGTTGCTTACTCGCTGGTTAGAGATAAACGAACGTTCAATGGATCCATCTGACCAGTGTCTAGGCAAGACAACAAATGTTCAAGATTGACGACAGTGTATGAAATGAATTTGTAGCACAATATGTCTTCTGACAATTCAGCCCAAATATACAATGAGAATAGCGGAAGCAATATATTGTTGGATCGAACAAAAAGCTGAAGCCGAAAAATGATTTGAAACAACCCCTTTCACTGATGTGAATATGCCCAAAGTATAGCAATCTATCATATATGACGGTTTTTCACACAGTTCGGTAAAGTCAACATTACATGAGAACATGTCATTGTCTCAGCGCGTCCCCGATGGTTACATAAAAGCAATATGATCTTAAGAAAGCAAAACCAACGATCAGTATAGCTAATAGATCGCCCATACACTTTGATTATTGGACTGTGATCAGCAAGCAGTCCTAGAAACAACGGGCGTATGTCCCAATTACTGATAGACGTGGCAGAACAATGATCGTGCACAATGCTTCTGATATAGGTGCATGAACAGATTAGCTGTTGTCTCTGGGATTGATGGTTTCGACAGCAGACCACCTATAGAGTTTGACACTGCAGGGAAAATTGAAAACATACAAAATTTACGAACAGAAACACCAAGGAGAGATGAAAACGTATCATAAAATAAAAATTCGTTCTCACATGTCACAGTGCAACCGCAAACTAATTAGCTCGTATAAAAAAAACAGGAGACGGAAGTTACAACTTCTCATCGTAAAATGCCATTTATAAAAATCGTGAGACACGAAACGTTAAAAATCCGCCATGAGAAGCTCACCGCGTGGTTGTCTGCATCGGTTTGTTGGATATAATAGTCTAGAACAGGAGCCAGATAAGTCCCAATGAGCCGTTTGCCTTCTCCTTTGGTCACACGACACCACGTGTCTTGACTGTAGATCCGCACCCCTTCGGCCACATAGTAACGGTTCAAACACATAGGCGGTAGCAAAATTGGGTACACATCATCCCGAGTATATCCCGGTGGTGGATCTACCTCAAAGAACGTGCGAAGAGCTCTCGAAGCTGCCATGCGCACCTGTGAAAATTTAACCCGCAGACATGGAGAATAAATAACGGTATTTAAAATAGCCTGGCTAGAGTTGTTAAAAATCAACATGAAATGCGGATAGATAGCAGTTTAAGAAGATCCTAAAGTGTAAATCCTAATTACCAAACAAAAACGGTGGTTAAATTGTTAAAAGATATAGAACAAGTGGTATTGCAAGTTGATGGCTATTGCAACGACTACGCACATGAAAACCTGGTGGACCGGAATTTATCCCGACGTCTACGTCTTTACAGGCCAATGTTAACGAAACTATCCATTTAACACAAAAGACTCTTGACTACTTATAAAAGGCTAGCGCAGTTAAAACTGGTAACCGTAGACCGCAAAAAGCTCAGAGGCGACTTGGGGATGCACTGGCCCAGTGTGTGGTATCCTGGTAAAAAAAAGTAGTTCGCTCGTCTCAACAAATGAACATTGGCTCATGCACGGCCAACAGTCCGAACGGCGTACGAGCCAGACTTAATCATTAGTAAGGGCTCCGTTGTCTGGTGAACAAGATGACTTGGCCAAGCAGTCCGTCTGACTTTGCAGGTTTACGAAGATTACAGATTGGAGGAGATCAAAGGTGGTCATGAACACCCGATTCCGAGTTGAACGGCCCGAAAAGATCGATTTCAGACTGCAATACTTTTGTTACAAAGGAATGGAATGGACAGTAATTGCAAGACTGCATAGAAGCGGAAGGAAAGGATGACTGGAAAATAGAAAATAAGCCTAAACACGGCATATCTCACATAGCACACTCATGTGAGCATGCGAAGGAATCGTCAGCGGTCAAGCGCAGCTTTATTCGACCGGAAGGGTTCTGATGGACAATTCGCATGGAGACTCTGAGAGATATTCTGAATATGTACACTATATTTGTCTAACGCAAGAAAGACTATATATATATATATATATATATATAGTCTTTCTTGTGTTAGACAAATATAAGAGACATATATATATATAGTCTTTCTATATAGAAGAGAGAGGGATCGCGTAAGATAAGGGAGAAGGACGTAGAAGGATAAAAATATACCGAAGCAAACGGACTCACAATACAAGCCACTGACTTATATTCTTCACCACATCGGACAGCGTTCACAATCACAGATGTTTATTGTCCTACGAATTCCATTCAGGAGGCTAGGAACGCCCTGCTGAAACAAGCCCCAATGTCAGTGCTTCATACCCCGAACCAGAGTCATACGCTGACCATCAGACTACAGCTTTCACTTCAATCCACTGCTAACAAACAATGCACGGAGTTAGGATCGGTAAGCTAACATTCGTAGGAGATGGAAAAGTCAACGAAGCCTGTATGAAGAGATCACAATGCACAAGGAACTATGGATTCAGTCCGTCCCAAAGAGACGTCAACGAACTCCACTAGTGTTGCCACCACAGGTCGTTAATGCCTCAAGGACACCGATGGTCGTCCCGTAGACGTTTTTCGCACAAATGAATTAAGCTTCGCAGCCCTAAAGTAAGGCATTATACACTCGACGGCACAGAAAACGTGAGTTGGAAAACGCCATCGAGCTACAGTTATACGACTTGTAACCTCTTTCGACATTCCACCAGTGTTGACGCAGCCCCCAGGGTACACGAACTCGGCCACTCCCAACGGCTCACTACCGAAGAGGAGAGCAGACGCACAGCACTGCCAATCTTACAACAGTACGTTAGTCTTAGCAGATGTAAAAGCCACAACAAAACGACAAACTGAAACCTCTAATCTGTTTAAGATATCCTGAGCTCATCGTGGACCCATGAAGATTACGTCAATGACGTTTGCGTATTCTATGTCTCAAGGTTGAATGCCTGAAAGCGCTTCCACATCGTTATATTAGCAGCCTGTCAGCGCATAATCAAGGATCTGGTTTACTAAAAGGAGGGAGGTTGGAAAAACATATTACACTTCACTTGAAATCCTAAAATTCGGCGGTACGCTATCGTAGGCTCTAACCCGGCTCGAGATCTGACAATAAATTGCTTCCAGGATGTTCACGAATGCGATAGACCGTCCCAGAGCGCAGCTGATAACTGAACCGAAGGCTCTTCTGATATCCAAAAAGAAAAACAATTTTTGCCCAATACGTGAATGACACCGTTCAAACACCTGCCGGATTGTGAAAAAGTATCCAGCACAGACACGACCAACGCGAAACACAGCTTACTCCTCACAGACATGTTTTCGCGTGTTCCACTTAGTTCAAGAGGTGACAGTGACGGCACGCAGATCGACCAAAGGAGTCACCTAAACCTCAGAGTGAAAGCTTGAAAATGAGACCAATGACAAACCGGCACCCATCCGTCATTTGGAACACTCACTAAACCAGAGTTTCCTGGCGGAGAACGGTAGTACTCTGACATCGAACCTGGGCAAGCATCTCAGAAAATTGAAAAGAAATCAATCCATCTGGAATACTCTCGTGCGATTTCCTGGCTCGGTATCTAAAGTGGAGCTGTCAGTTTTTCGAGAGCGGCGCAAAATCAAGCAACCAATGTCACATGAGGACGCCCGCAAACTTAGCTCAATGGTGCAGGTGTGCCAGTAAAACTGACTGTGGCAGGAATCATACAGCTTCACTCTTAGGCGACATTGCAGGTTATGGAACGGCACCCCACTTGCTTCGCAGACTGCCTCACTCATCTGGCTCTCTGCTACTCGTTGTTCGGATGGGATGGAAATGGTTTCGTGAACCCCCGCTAGCATTGGCTTGCTTAAGCTCAATAGCGCATTGTGTCTACTAGCCTTCGCAATCTCTTGTCAGTTGCTTCTCGAGTTTCAGGCGAGTAGACTTGTGGGATATTTCGGCGACCATCAAGAAGTTCCAACGACTGCACAGAAATCTGACGGTTGCCAGCTGAACGAGCAGTAGTATCGCACAAGGCGATTTCACACTTACGCATCGTATACCGCACATGCCCCGATGCGCTTTAATTTCATAATACCCTATTTGACTAGGTACGGACTGAGAGGGCATACGTCGCAACAAAAAACAGTTAACGTTTGTGATAGGTGACTCTCGATACTTTAACCGTACCTTCTGGTCTGATAGCGCGAAGACTGTTGTTGACGAGTGTTCAGTCAAGCACCTCTTTCTTTGTACATGCAGTGGGATCAGTTACAACATCGGTTTGACCAGTAGTTTGAATCGCATGAGTTTCCATACAAGTCCACATTGTATGCATCTGATGGAACGGTCGATGGAAATGAAGTTGTAGCATTGCAATAGAATCCTAAAGTCATGTATCAGCAAGAAAACAGATA
>LOND01003228.1:27516-40447 GCA_014220965.1 Paragonimus kellicotti | reverse complement strand
TCATAAAATAACTATTCGGCCAGGTGAAAACACCAGGATTGTAAAGTGTTGCATTGAAAGCATGTTTGTTTTTGAAGGTCACACGCATGAAATCATTAAGTACACATAAATAGCTTATGTTAGAAAGTAAGGCGAACAACCGCTTAGAAACCTCCTGAAAGACGACAGGTCGCTGATACGGGATGTTCGGCGTTTTCTGTGGGCAGATATGCGACAGATGCTGTTTGACTGACATCAAATCACTGAGTACAGACAGCTTCGAGTTTCGACTAAATTACAGTTGTTTGAGCGGTGTGACTGAGTCAACTAAATGAGAACGACAAAGTAGCGAACAAGGCTTGTTTTCCGTGTTTGATCATCAGGCTAATTACAACACAATAAATATGAAAACAGTAACTGGGGTGAGCCAGAAAAACGGTCAATAGAGGTTGTGGACGGCGTGTTTGTTATCAATTACGCAATCACTGTTCCAAATCGTGGGCTTGATTGATTGGGCCAGGGGAGATTAAGTGTCCGCACGAACTTCTGTGCACAGAGGTCAGGGTTACGTAATCGGATACTAATGGCCTCGGCAACGGTCAACATTCGAAATCTCACCATTTTTGATCGATTCCTTGGCACTCGGTAGACAATCTGGAAAGCGTCCTTCTTACTGACAGAATGATTAGAGTCAATCAAATGGGCAACAATCGCGCTTGAAATCGTTCTCACCACACCACTATTCAACCACGCAGGATGATGTTCACACACTCTGTCAGACAATCGCCTTGTAGTACGACCAATGTATGATGCTCGACACGAGCAAACAAATGAGTACACACAACAGCTGGTTGTAGAACAAGGAAGTTTGTCTTTGAGTTGTGACATGATAACGGGTGTTGAACGGAAACTCACGCACAATTGAGCGGCAACTAAATGACCTGCATCAGTTAGATGCTAAAATTAGACAAAGGATCAACAGTTGATCGTTGTGTCAGCAGTGATCATTGTACCATTGCGCCTGAAATCAAAACAAATGTGTGCTCTTTCATTCGTTATTGTAACCTTAGATAACGCTCGTCATCCAGCCCTTTTACTACCAATGAAGTAACGACAGTAGCAATATGACGAACAGCTGTTTTCGATCATTCTTTCTCAGGTCACTACACCTACATAGGTTTCGTTAGAACGTACTATGAGACAAACCTCATGAAAACAAGATGAAAGTGTTCACGGGTGACAATAAAGGTTATAAGCATACTCCACATGACAATTGGTTGGGCTCGAACCGGACGTTGACTGGATGTTACGTCACACACGGTCAGGGTCAGATGTTTTGTGTGGATTATACTGGATGTTATTCACCTGCAACCAAAGAAGTTGCAAGGACTGAACAAATTTCTTTTGAGAGCACAGGTTAGGGTTGCGTAATCTAATAGCAATCGATTCGGCGGTCGCCAGAATGCGCTGACGGACTGTTTTTGGTGAGTGTTGGCAACTCTTCAGACAACTCGGAATGTCTTTGCGATGATTAGTTTCAGCTAGATGTGCAACAATGGCGCTGGTAATTGATTTACGACAACCGGTTCCAATCCAAGCTGGATGATGTCCCTTGATCCTTTTTGACAAGCGCCTAGTCGTACGACCAACATATTCTGCAGTACAACAGCAGCATGAAAATGAATACATGAGCATTGACTGATCGTGGACTGGTAGCTTGTCTTTCAGACTCAATCTTAACATCGGCATTGTTGTGAACCAACTTCTTAAGGTTGCCGCTGGAAAGGTACGTCTAAGTGACCGGTACATGCAGCGGTTGAACTTATCTGCTACAATATCCCCTTCAAACGAGAGTTCTATGAACACCTTCTTTTCAACTATAGGCATAACCCCATGCGAGCTTTTGGTCTTCATATCTGAAGTGATGAATTGCTCCGAATAACCGTTTTCCCTCGGTAAGTTTTTGACCGTTTTCAGTGCCTGCTGTACTACGTCATCCGAAGTAACCTCTCTTTCTCCAGTTGCCAGGCATGGGGCTAGATTTTGTTTCTGTCTAATGGGCACAAACAGTTGAAATTGGTATATTCGACCTGTCCATGCGGTTTTGCGATATACCGACCTACTCAGTGTAACGTCTCAACGTTTGGTCAATTTGACATGTAATAATTGGAACTCCCTTCCTCTTCTGAGGTGAAACGCAGTGAAGCGCCTGCCCCACTAAAAACGTGAAGGATGGTTGTTCGACTCATCCCGTGGTTGTATAACAACAAATATATCGTCAATATATCGGCGGTACATATGAAGACTCTGAATGGTCGACTGAAGTTGGGACTCTGGTTTCCCCTTAAATTCGTCTGCCAGTAATGAACCTAAAGGAGATTACATTGCTATTGCATCTGATTGTCGGCACAGCTCGCCTTTGAACACGAACAATACTTGAGAAGTAGGCTTTAACAACAAATCGTTATCATTTAATCCACACTGATCTGGTCGGTTCCCGTAATCCGGCTCATTCGACGGTTGCAATGAAAAATTATTGTAATTAACTTCATACCACTACCATCGGTAAAGGCATCCGTAGCCGTTTGTGAGTGTTGTTCGGCCTCGTTCGGTTGCCTGAAACAAGACAAACTACGTAGACCGTTTGTGTCACCTACTATATATGCTCCAGCTGTTTCCGCTATTGCTGTGCACCGGGTGCATTCGATGGTAATCGCAAACGAGTGGACCCTTTCATCCCGCTCCCTCGTCAGAGTTATTGCGCCATAACACGACGATATTTGCGGCATCGGTGCATAATTGGCCTGAGGGATGGACGGTCAAAATGTTTACACTGCCATCTGACAAGACAGATTTCTATATCTTAACGTACCCGGTACAAACAATGTACAGCAATCCCTCACTTTCCGAGATGTAATTTAGAAAACAGGAGCGGGTAGATTTATGAAGGCAGAACAGACTAACTTGCAGACGACGTACCGCGCATGAGGATCCGTATACTAACGCCGGTTCATGAGTTTACCAAAGTCCTCGCCAGCGCCAAACCGTTTTACTTTTCAACCTTAATGAGGCGTTCTTAACCGATTTTCTTTTTGGTGTTCAAATGAGATTACACGGTATTGTTATTTTTCGATCATTGTGTAAATAACCTATAAAACTATTAGATAAACATTGCTATGTAGCATCGGCTGTCCAAGGATTTTGTGTTAAGCCAAAAACATAACAGAAATGCGAGGGCATGCTGAGGCAGGAAACTTAAAAATCGGTTTGAGAGAAACGTCTTTCAAAATGCTAACTTTATTTACGACATTCACAAATCCCAAACAATCACATAAACAATAGTTGACGCCGATTAACTGCTGTATTTTTTTTTAGATCACCAACTAGGTTCCAATACTTGATATTCTACACTTTCCGAAAAATCCCAGCAGGGTAAACATTTTTTTTCAGTGTATTGAAAGAAAGTTCACTGCCGTGCAACTCATTCAAATCTAATAGTTCATATTTGACTCATCCACTAGAGATTTCAGAAAGAATAGTCTTTCCATAAAGGTAGAAATTCCTACGGGAAGAAAAAGGAAGGATTTGCTTGACAAGTTAACTGTTCATGATGAATTATGCCAAAAACTCGACTTAGTCTTGATTGAATTTGAGCGATACGAAATGAGAAGAGAACGCGGAGGGATGCCAGTATAATTTTTAATTGCTTAGGAAATGTGCCATACAAACCAGTACATGTTGGATCAACTCACAAAGCACAGGATCAGGTTGCTGTAGGAACTACTATTTTTGCCTGACGGAAAGATTACGTGCTGTCGCACTGAGTTTAACACCAGGTGAAAAATATTTCACATCAACTATCCGCCCATGTCAATGTTGACTCTAACTGACTAAAACAACCAACACCTCCAAATGCAAAACACCGTCGCCTTAATAATCCATAGTTAACTACTGGCAAACTGTCCAAAACACTCTGATCCCCAAGCGCTACCAAATCGGAACGATGAATTAAAGAATACAGTTCACGTTTTCATGCATAAATATTCCAAAGTAAGTGACACATCAAAAAATATGCGTGGAACACATTGCAGCAGCGTTTGGCTACCAGTAAGTTATGAGCGGTGTATGCCATGTTTTGAAGTGTCAAACCGCTAAAGTACCGGAGCATGTCGTTATTATCCTCCAAGTATGTGGAACAAAGTATATTTCAAGAGTGTAATTTTTGTATGTGGATTTAAACAAGAAAATCAGCTGACGGATTAGACGACATGATACTGTGGCAGTTAAGCATCAGTATGAACCACTGATGTATTGCTGTCTGTGATGACTGTCGAACCTCAGGAACAGCGCCACTACTACAATCGTTGAGAGGGTCCTATACAACAAGAAATCATTAACCTAGTTAATACCTGTTACACCCCTGACTAGAAACTGTATTATTCCAGGTATATATTAGGTGAAACTATAGATACTGCCTCACTCTGTCATTTATTTTTGCCACAGTCCTATTTCAACAGAAAATTATTGTGTGGTAATTGCTTTTTGATTAATCTTACTGTCAAACGACTGAATAGGGGGTGTTTAGACAACGTGACGTGCATCAGTGATTGCTTATTTCAGCCAAGCACATTTGCTGCACGAGTTAGCTGGCTAGATGATCGCTGCCTTAACGAACTGTGCAAACACCCGAGTTTTCATGCCAGAAGTGCCGGGCATTCATCCGGCACTTCCGAGACTTCACGTTTATCAGTTGTGTACTGCCATAACATGCGCTGTCCAGTAGCCATATCGCTTATGGTGCCTATGGGCGGCACTGGTAGGGCGAAGTGTTCTGCGTCCCATGTTTGAGGCTGATAATTTTTTTGGTGTGAGAACAGACGGGAACCATTCCGTTCTCGTAGTTTCCTGCCTAGTGATGCTCTTTGGGAAGATAAATTGCGTGTAAAATACAAAATGAAGAAAGTGAAATTAAGAACCGTAGTCGGCACTGGGCATCTGGACAGGTAAACATGGTACGGAACAATATATCAAAAAGGAGTTTCTCTTGTACAGACAAAATATGACGTCACCAACAACCTGCTGACGGAAATTGGCGCTAGCGCGAGTCCGTGTGGGATGCACGATTTTACGCGCTCACCTCAGTTTAAAAACTAACAATTGTGACACTGGACGACGGTAAGAGTAATAGGTTTGGATGGTTAAAATACAATCTAACACTGGTCAAAACGATGACACATGACAGGTCGAACCCAGTGGCTTTGCCTACAGAGGAGTGACGCATTGCTCATGGAAAAAATACAGCAGTATAACCGGTTGGTGATTACGCATCCACCTGACAATGAGGATGTGATTGATAAAGATGACGTAGATAGACTGGTGGATCTTCGTGGGTTTACGCCACGCTTGATCTCAACATATTAACCAACGTCTTTCATAAGTAGAGGATGGAGATTTTCATCAGTACGTTCAACCTAGACGTTGTCATGGTTTTACTGAATCCGGCTCATGTCAACTGAAGTGGATGTATCTGGTAAGTGCATCTCGTTTGGAGTAATGTTAGTGTTTCGATGCAACTGAGAAAGCGCAGCGGGTACACTGTACCTTCGTTCGACAGCTGTGTCAGACGACGCATTAGAATGTCACGTCCGCAAATAGTAAATTTGGGCCAGGGAAACCCGTGTACATTCTCAATGGATAGATAATCCCCCTGATTGTCACAATTTTTGAACACCTGTTTCAGGCTACATTTTGGAAGGCGTACGCGCACCCATCTATGATCCACCAAGTGATCAGTTTGCCAACTTTTGACATGATTAACCTGTCACTTGCATCGGATAGCTCTAATATTGTTAGCAAATTGTGAACCTTTGGTAACATAGTGCAGATGTGGTCATGCTCTGTTTTGTAGTCGTACAAAGGCAAAAGCTGCTATACATAACTAATCGTTTTCCTTATCAGGAAAATTTTATCAGGTGTACATTCCGGCACACAACGTTGGGGGCCCTTGAAAGTCTATCCCTTCAGGATAACTTGTTACTTTTCAAAGGCTTAGGGGTATGAGTTTCATCTTGCTTTCTCTTCCTTACAATAGAGCCATTCGCAACCTACGGGTCATAAGCCCATATTTTTATCACGTATTGACGTACCATGTGCTCATTCACTAACAGTTTATACGAGCTAACTAATTCAATGTGTTAAACTGTCTCATCCATGCCTAGGACCGGGATATTTGTTGGTGACTCTCAGATTTTCATAAATGTTTCTGAGTCAGATGTTGACACTGAACTGCCTGAAAACCCCTTAGGTATTGAAGGGCGAGGCAATTTGTGAAAAGTTTAATAATTCATTCGTTTTCTCATACTGAGTCGTTATTAGTATAGTAGCCGCGACGTACAAACAACTGACATTAAGTTGGAAGTTGTGGTCAGCCAGTTGGATGTAAATCATCTGCCTCCTGATGAGTAGTAGGGGATTTGGTTAATTTCAAGTTGAACATCACCCACAATTGATCGCAGCTGTCGCATTCCCATAGACTATCCAGTCGGCCCCTTTCGAAAAGAAGCACTAGACTCGAGTTTCGCTCTCATTAGAGCTCGTCAGTAGTGCATATCCTTGCCACTGCCGGGACTAGAACTCCGGGCTTTCATGAGGCAACCGTGTTGACCACTGCGCCATTGACCTCACATTAGGCACGACCGAATTATCATATGTGAACGCTCAACCACTTTCGCTTGTGAGTAATGATCAGGTTGCCCGTTTCAGCTGATCAAGTGAAACGGTGGCTGAGTCCTAGGCTATCACAGACTTGGCAAATAAGTAGCAAGATAATAAGCAATTGCATCTTCAGAATAGACACTCCATATTGCAATTTGTGCGACGGAACTCGTTTTTGATTTGTCGTGTTAAGGGCTGTTAAGTCTTTTCCAGATACTGATTAGTATAAAGTTTAAAGCCCATTTTTAAAATTGCCGTTTATAAATGAATATGATATTCGAAAACTTGAACATGAATTGAAACAACATTCGTCCTAAAAATGTTGATCTGAGACATGTTTGATTGCATCATGCGTATTTTATCAAGCTGTGCATTTACTAAACCTACAACTTCAGTTTCTTTGGAATTTTACGAGGCGATAATGGTAGACGGGCAAGTTCAGCAACGTCCTGACCACACATGGTAACCTATCGATCTGGAATCATCTTTCATCACCTTTTGTTCATCACGAGGTCTGTCGGGCTTAAAAATCCAGATGTATCAGCTCCATCTTGTCAATTACTGATAAGTCAGAAGGATTTATTGGCATATACAAAACTAAGCTAGCTATCACTCACGGTCTGAGGCAAGGGAAAACATCTCAAGAAGGTCCCGTATCTTTGATTCTTGATAGACCACAATTCCGATTGCTGTTTGCGAAACATGGCGAATAAGATCTCACTTGCAGTTAACAACCAAGTTCTAATACATATATTTTGTGTACGCCTAACAATTAGTGGTAGATATGAATACATTCACATCATTTAGTAGGGCATCAATGTTGCGGTTATCCGAAGGGTTTCTTCAGTTTTTGCTCGAAATGCTGATTGGTGTCTTCTGTCCAATACAGTTGTGGGCTTTGGTTATTAAATAATATGTTCAATGAGTTACCGTTACTGTCATGAGTTTACACAGAAGGATTTATAAAACCTCATAACCTGATGGTCAGGTGATCGCAATATCCAATAGCGCAACATGGACTAACTGTTAAAGAACTGGAGGCACGTCTAAAGTCGGCAACATTTAACTACCATTTGGATCTAGTAGGCACATATAATTGAAACTGATATTTATGTTTCTATGAAGCTCGCGGCAAAAACTGATCCAAATAATTCACTGATGAGGCGCAATAAATAGAGCATCATTCAAAACTGACTGCAGCCTTCACATCCACGCTAGCTTTTTAAACAGATACTCTCGAAAATAAGCACAAGCCTCGATTTCCACTTTTTTTGGAGTTCGTGATTATTGACCATTCTTATTCCGACCTGTAGTTGAACTGTGATTGCATTTCCCTGAGTCAAAATGCTCATATTGTACACAACTGAGGTATCACGTTCAAGCAATAACCACATTCGTCTGTGAGTAATAATAACCAATCGTCCAATCGTCTCCAGCAGAAAATGTGCAGCTGTTCTGTTAAGTCCACTCCCGGAAGAATCGTGCATGACATCAAACTTTGACCAGATAAAATCACATACTGACTGTCGGCAACCAAAATATTGCTCAACATGTTTGACGATTTATGTGAGCCCAACTTGCCGTGAAGTCCTAGTCGTGTGGTCAACGAATAGAGATAATAGGACAGTTGCTGAGTCTTGTCTTGATGCGATCTGACGATATGAATGTTGCTCACGAGCTACATTGGCTGAGCGTCCGCATACGATAATTCGGTCGTGCCTAATGTGAGGTCAGTGGCGCAGTGGTCAACACGGTTGCCTCATGAAAGCATGGCCGGAGTTCTAGTCCCGGCAGTGGCAAGGATATGCACTATTGACAAGTTAAATTGACAAGAGCGGAACTGGAGTATAGTGTTTCACTTCGAAAGGGGCTGACTAAAAGTATATGAGAAGGGGTCAACTAAGTACAGACTTACAGCTCATAAAATAACTATTCGGCCAGGTGAAAACACCAGGATTGTAAAGTGTTGCATTGAAAGCATGTTTGTTTTTGAAGGTCACACGCATGAAATCATTAAGTACACATAAATAGCTTATGTTAGAAAGTAAGGCGAACAACCGCTTAGAAACCTCCTGAAAGACGACAGGTCGCTGATACGGGATGTTCGGCGTTTTCTGTGGGCAGATATGCGACAGATGCTGTTTGACTGACATCAAATCACTGAGTACAGACAGCTTCGAGTTTCGACTAAATTACAGTTGTTTGAGCGGTGTGACTGAGTCAACTAAATGAGAACGACAAAGTAGCGAACAAGGCTTGTTTTCCGTGTTTGATCATCAGGCTAATTACAACACAATAAATATGAAAACAGTAACTGGGGTGAGTCAAGAAAAACGGTCAATAGAGGTTGTGGACGGCGTGTTTGTTATCAATTACGCAATCACTGTTCCAAATCGTGGGCTTGATTGATTGGGCCAGGGGAGATTAAGTGTCCGCACGAACTTCTGTGCACAGAGGTCAGGGTTACGTAATCGGATACTAATGGCCTCGGCAACGGTCAACATTCGAAATCTCACCATTTTTGATCGATTCCTTGGCACTCGGTAGACAATCTGGAAAGCGTCCTTCTTATTGACAGAATGATTAGAGTCAATCAAATGGGCAACAATCGCGCTTGAAATCGTTCTCACCACACCACTATTCAACCACGCAGGATGATGTTCACACACTCTGTCAGACAATCGCCTTGTAGTACGACCAATGTATGATGCTCGACACGAGCAAACAAATGAGTACACACAACAGCTGGTTGTAGAACAAGGAAGTTTGTTTTGAGTTGTGACATGATAACGGGTGTTGAACGGAAACTCACGCACAATTGAGCGGCAACTAAATGACCTGCATCAGTTAGATGCTAAAATTAGACAAAGGATCAACAGTTGATCGTTGTGTCAGCAGTGATCATTGTACCATTGCGCCTGAAATCAAAACAAATGTGTGCTCTTTCATTCGTTATTGTAACCTTAGATAACGCTCGTCATCCAGCCCTTTTACTACCAATGAAGTAACGACAGTAGCAATATGACGAACAGCTGTTTTCGATCATTCTTTCTCAGGTCACTACACCTACATAGGTTTCGTTAGAACGTACTATGAGACAAACCTCATGAAAACAAGAATGAAAGTGTTCACGGGTGACAATAAAGGTTATAAGCATACTCCACATGACAATTGGTTGGGCTCGAACCGGACGTTGACTGGATGTTACGTCACACACGGTCAGGGTCAGATGTTTGTTTGTGGTTAGACTGGATGTTATTCACCTGCAACCAAGAAAGCTGCAAGGAGTGAACAAATTTCTTTTGAGGGCACAGGTTAGGGTTGCGTAATCTGATAGCAATCGATTCGGCGGTCACCAGAATGCGCTGACGGACTGTTTTTGGTCGAGTTTTGGCAACTCTTCAGACAACTCGGAATGTCTTTGCGATGATTAGTTTCGGTTAGATGGGCGACAATGGCGCTAGAAATCGATTTACGACAACCGGATCCGATCCGAGCTGGATGATGTGCTTTGATCCTTGTTTGACAAGCGCCTAGTCGTACTACCAACAAGCTCTGCGGTACAACAGTAGCATGAAAATGAATGCATCAGCAATGGTTGTTCGTGGACTGGTGGCTTGTGTTTTCAGGCTCAATCTTAACACCGGCATTGTTGTGAACCAAATTCTTAAGGTTGTCGCTGGAGAAGTACGTCTAAGTGACCGGGTACATGTAGCGAGTGAACTTATGTGCTACAATATCCCCTTCAAACGAGAGTTCTATGAACACCTTCTTTTCAACTATAGGCATAACCCCATGCGAGCTTTTGGTCTTCATATCTGAAGTGATGAATTGCTCCGAATAACCGTTTTCCCTCGGTAAGTTTTTGACCGTTTTCAGTGCCTGCTGTACTACGTCATCCGAAGTAACCTCTCTTTCTCCAGTTGCCAGGCATGGGGCTAGATTTTGTTTCTGTCTAATGGGCACAAACAGTTGAAATTGGAGATTTGTCGAACACCTGTTTCAGGCTACATTTTGGAAGGCGTACGCGCACCCATCTATGATCCACCAAGTGATCAGTTTGCCAACTTTTGACATGATTAACCTGTCACTTGCATCGGATAGCTCTAATATTGTTAGCAAATTGTGAACCTTTGGTAACATAGTGCAGATGTGGTCATGCTCTGTTTTGTGGTCGTACAAAGGCAAAAGCTGCTATACATAACTAATCGTTTTCCTTATCAGGAAAATTTTATCAGGTGTACATTCCGGCACACAACGTTGGGGGCCCTTGAAAGTCTATCCCTTCAGGATAACTTGTTACTTTTCAAAGGCTTAGGGGTATGAGTTTATCTTGCTTTCTCTTCCTTACAATAGAGCCATTCGCAACCTACGGGTCATAAGCCCATATTTTTATCACGTATTGACGTACCATGTGCTCATTCACTAACAGTTTGTACGAGCTAACTAATTCAACATGTTAAACTGTCTCATCCATGCCTAGAACCGGGATATTTGTTGGTGACTCTCAGATTTTCATAAATGTTTCTGAGTCAGATGTTGACACTGAACTGCCTGAAAACCCCTTAGGTATTGAAGGGCGAGGCAATTTGTGAAAAGTTTAATAATTCATTCGTTTTCTCATACTGAGTCGTTATTAGTATAGTAGCCGCGACGTACAAACAACTGACATTAAGTTGGAAGTTGTGGTCAGCCAGTTGGATGTAAATCATCTGCCTCCTGATGAGTAGTAGGGGATTTGGTTAATTTCAAGTTGAACATCACCCACAATTGATCGCAGCTGTCGCATTCCCATAGACTTTCCAGTCGGCCCCTTTCGAAAGAAGCACTAGACTCGAGTTTCGCTCTCATTAGAGCTCGTCAGTAGTGCATATCCTTGCCACTGCCGGGACTAGAACTCCGGCCACGCTTTCATGAGGCAACCGTGTTGACCACTGCGCCATTGACCTCACATTAGGCACGACCGAATTATCATATGTGAACGCTCAACCACTTTCGCTTGTGAGTGACAGCAATCTCACTTTCCGAGATGTAATTTAGAAAACAGGAGCGGGTAGATTTATGAAGGCAGAACAGACTAACTTGCAGACGACGTACCGCGCATGAGGATCCGTATACTAACGCCGGTTCATGAGTTTACCAAAGTCCTCGCCAGCGCCAAACCGTTTTACTTTTAACCTTAATGAGGCGTTCTTAACCGATTTTCTTTTTGGTGTTCAAATGAGATTACACGGTATTGTTATTTTTCGATCATTGTGTAAATAACCTATAAAACTATTAGATAAACATTGCTATGTAGCATCGGCTGTCCAAGGATTTTGTGTTAAGCCAAAAACATAACAGAAATGCGAGGGCATGCTGAGGCAGGAAACTTAAAAATCGGTTTGAGAGAAACGTCTTTCAAAATGCTAACTTTATTTACGACATTCACAAATCCCAAACAATCACATAAACAATAGTTGACGCCGATTAACTGCTGTATTTTTTTTTAGATCACCAACTAGGTTCCAATACTTGATATTCTACACTTTCCGAAAAATCCCAGCAGGGTAAACATTTTTTTTCAGTGTATTGAAAGAAAGTTCACTGCCGTGCAACTCATTCAAATCTAATAGTTCATATTTGACTCATCCACTAGAGATTTCAGAAAGAATAGTCTTTCCATAAAGGTAGAAATTCCTACGGGAAGAAAAAGGAAGGATTTGCTTGACAAGTTAACTGTTCATGATGAATTATGCCAAAAACTCGACTTAGTCTTGATTGAATTTGAGCGATACGAAATGAGAAGAGAACGCGGAGGGATGCCAGTATAATTTTTAATTGCTTAGGAAATGTGCCATACAAACCAGTACATGTTGGATCAACTCACAAAGCACAGGATCAGGTTGCTGTAGGAACTACTATTTTTGCCTGACGGAAAGATTACGTGCTGTCGCACTGAGTTTAACACCAGGTGAAAAATATTTCACATCAACTATCCGCCCATGTCAATGTTGACTCTAACTGACTAAAACAACCAACACCTCCAAATGCAAAACACCGTCGCCTTAATAATCCATAGTTAACTACTGGCAAACTGTCCAAAACACTCTGATCCCCAAGCGCTACCAAATCGGAACGATGAATTAAAGAATACAGTTCACGTTTTCATGCATAAATATTCCAAAGTAAGTGACACATCAAAAAATATGCGTGGAACACATTGCAGCAGCGTTTGGCTACCAGTAAGTTATGAGCG
>LOND01003227.1:28877-52507 GCA_014220965.1 Paragonimus kellicotti | reverse complement strand
AGCCTCTCTAGGTAATTTGGGTGTCGTTGCCATGTGTAGTGCTAAAAGAGACCTTCTGTATATTTTGTGGAATAGATGTTCGGTCTCTACCCCCAACGGCCTTTTTACATTTCGCGTCAGGTAAATTGGTTCCTGAGAAAACGACGTGATGCGCCGTGCACCAAAGTCTGCTTACAAGTGACTCGATGTTAACCTTTGTCATAGTCAGTCATCCGTGCTTATTGATTCTGAACAGGGGAAAGGCACGACGTTGAGGGTTCGCCCTCTGAAGCTAGAAGTGCAACATAACAGATATGGTTTTCTCTCACTGCTTGTTTGCAAGGCTGTTTATATTGTTTCTGCTATTCTTGTAGAAGGTTTCAAGGCTCACCTTGACGATATCTATTACCTCAGATCGGATACTGCATCCTTTTACTAGTTTCGGCTCATTGCCGAGAACGTTGAGATTCTACCCGTCAAGATACGGAATTCTCAAGAGGACCCGCCTTATTCTCCCTACTTCAACCGATTGACCCATTGATCTGATTCGCTCGGTTTGTTTTATTTGACATCAACAGACGTCTGATGGACATTGGAACAGAGAAAATGACCGAATCCGGATGATTTGGGCTTCCACCATGGCACCAGTTTATTAGTAGCTAAAACAGTTGAAACTAGTAATCTACTCCATTTTCCATTGGCCATTTCTCGACCAATCAATTTTGTGGTTAGGGGTTCGTTGTTGCTATTGGCCAATAGGCATTTAGTGGCTAGTTATTAGCTGCGTTAGAAATGGCCGAGGCCTGTGGTCGCCTTAAATATATCGAGCTAGAGAATTATAAGTCCTACAAAGGGAAGCAAGTTATTGGCCCTTTCAGTACCTTCACGGCTATTATTGGTCCCAATGGATCAGGTGGGCCTAATAGGCAAAACAATCATTTATATTGGCTTGCGTTTCCGTAGGAAAGTCCAACCTCATGGATGCAATCAGCTTTGTTTTGGGGGAAAATACCCGCCATCTGCGCGTGCGACGGTTGAATGTAAGCCATGTGTATCATTATTTCAGTTTTTTAGGATTTGATACATGGATCTGTTGTTGGAAAACCTGTGTCAAAGTCCGCTTCAGTGACCGCTGTCTACGAAATGCCGGATGGCGAAGAAATTAGGTACAGTCGTGTTATTCACGGAAACACATCTGAATATCGAATAAACGGAGCAGTGGGTTCTCGTTTTTTCTCTCTATTCATGCGCAGAGTGTCCGCGTGGATGAATATGCGGCGGCTCTGGAAAAAATTCACATTTTTATGAAGGTGAAAAACTTTCTAGTTTTTCAAGGCGCAGTCGAAAGTATAGCTATGAAGAATGCTCGAGAGAGGTGTCAAATGTTTGAGGAAATCAGCAAGTATGTTGCATCAGATTTATGTTATAAACTGTCAAGGTCTGCGGAACTGAAGGAGGAATACGATATTGCTAAAATGGAAATGCATAAACTGGAGGAGAATACCACGTTCAATTTGAATAAAAAGAAAGGAATAGTAGCTGAACGGAAAGAAGCGAAAATTGAAATCGACGAGGCGGAGAAGTATCGCAAGCTTCAGCAAGATCTGGTAAGTCGAATTCAGGTTTAAGTGATGAGTTAACTTTCTTTTTGGGACTTGTAATTCCATACTTGGTGTAACATTAGTTGTATGGTTTTAGCATCGCTCTGCTTTTGCGAGTTTTCTAGTCCATTCCACTTCAAAGCGGGTTCCTCGGATTTTCACGCAAACGTTACAAAATTGTCCATGATGGTCTTCATCCTTATCGGAACGTTATGTTACATGGGTAAAACATCTCCTTAGCGTGAGATTGGAAAACCTCTGGGTTCACGTCTGCATTTGTTTTCAAACTTACAGGAGCACGGTCGTTAATTCATGTTGAGACACTTCATGAACTGTTCAGTGAAGAATTAAAATGGCAACCTTGTTCTTGCATCAGATCATCATCATCATTATCACACAAGTTACAACGTGCCTGAGTGCTTTTACTTCCGGTGTGAAGGAGATTTTTCTCGGCTACGGGTATGTTTGGGACATCTTTGGAAGGCTCAGCCTTCTACAACTGCGACCATCAATCGCACGATCTTCAATTTGGCACTGTTGGTCTCTGTCTAGGTTTCCACGATTTTCACTCCACACAATAGCAAGACGTATTTCATCAAATCGGTCTTGATATTGACCAATTCCTGTCCAGGTACCACTTGCGTTTGCATTCTGAGATTCCAGCCCTCATTGTGAGGAGGTTTTCATCTAATCAGGCGTGCATCCAACGGATCCTGCCTGTCTAGTTAACGTCTTTTTTTGATCTTTGCCTGTTTTTTTCGTTCCCAGCAACGTTGATCTCCCATGTTGATGGCTCGCCCGATTTCTTTCGCTCATCACCCATCTTGTTCATGGCCTTGATTTTTCGCCACGATCGTTACTAAATGTTTGCAAATGTGTTGTGTCTGCGTTTTGGTCATCCCCTGTACATCTGAAGATAAAATTCCAACGAAAGACCTTTCAGCCGGTTCACTTTGCTTCCAAAACTCTTAATGTGTGGTTTAATTAAAGTAGGTAGAACTAGAAAGTTTCGTACAGTTTTTTATCCATTTGATCAATAATGAAAATGGTTACGGCGTGGCACTTACCGACTAACGTCACACAGTTTGTGCTAGAGTAACGTTCGCAGCATCTCTACGGGTGTTTGTTGCCAACAATTTAAACACGGAGTTTGAAACCAAAATGATATGTTTACAGAGATGAATTCGTTACTGTTAGAAACCATAATAACGCACGCTTCTTGCGCCAAAAATGGTACAGTGGTGTCCTATCCTAATCGCTTCTGTATATCGTTACAAACGTTTGTTTCGCCTTAGTGCTACAGCACAGGTGGTTTTCGTTTGGTTAGACGCATGTTGTTTTATTAAACGATGCTTCGTGATTGATGGCGTTGTTGCTTAATGAGGATCTTGTTTCTGTTTATGTTCTTGGGGCCTAGCAAGCCTGACGCCAAGCTGGTGCTCAGGCTTTCCAGGATAGGATGTCATGTATCGTCAGTTATATTAGTTGATTACACTCGATCCGATGAACTCGATATTGAGTTGTTCGATCGGGGCCGTAGTGTTCTGGGTTGTTCTTCTTATGATCATTGGCTCCGCAACCTAAAAGGCATCAGCACTCAGAATTATTCCATACACTGTTCCGTCTGAACGTCGATCTTAAAATACCCGTTTCCTTAGGATTTGTGAGCGTTGCACGTTAGCGTAATTGAGCCTTCTTGCAGTTCTCTTCGGATGACCGTTATTGGAACAAATATCTGCTTTCGTTCACACATTTCCTCGTCGTGTGCGTCGTCCTGTTTTGCCCTTCCTTAACCAAGTTGTACTCCAACAATCCTTTTTTGCACACTCTTGGAAAGCTGTCTGATATCAGTTATTGGTTTCAAATTTTCCATCATGACTGTTTCGCTAAAAAAAAATGTTCCTCACTCGTTCTCTGGCTGGTGTTCTGTGTGCTTCTAGCCGTGTCTCATAGTATACAGACGGGTACTGACTGTCACATTTGATGTAGATCTCACGACCTTTTTTTTCTTTCGGCTAGTTGACATTTTGACTTTACATTTAGTTGATGACCCCAAGTTTTTTCTCAGTCTGTTTTGTATATGTGTACAAATCTCACCGAAGGATCATGGATATTATACAGTGGTCAGAACATGAGGGTTCTAAGGGCTGATGGGTTAATGTTAATGTTGTATTTCAGCGGCTTCTGGATTATGCACGTAGTAACTAGACAGAAGGCTTTTCCCCCTGATTCGTGGTTGTACTAGTCGTCGAGTCGGTGTAAGTGGGACCATATGTAAACTAGACACTTCATGCAGGTTAATTCGAAAGCTTTCAGCATTCTTATGTTTCCGGCACTCACCGAGTCAGGTCCTACTATTCCTAAGAGCTACTGATTTTGTCAAATGATTTTGGTTCGCGTAACTATTCTCCTCTTGTGTCGCTAACTTTAAAGGTTGCAATTCTCCGACGAGGCTTCACCGTTTGCAAGTGTTTAAATTCCATAATTCCTTCAAATCTACCAGTTGTTATTTTCAGTCGATTTACTATTTTCTAAATATTTTTGGATGATTATTTGTTCGACTTCTTCCGATAGTTTTAACTCCTTTTGTTTATAAAGTCTTCGATTTGCTCCTTAAACGCTTTTTCTTGTTGTAGACAAGCAAACGGATTGAGCTGCATCTGTTCAAATTGTACTACAATGACTTGGAAATCAGACGGGTTCGGGAGGAAATGAGACAGCGCGAAGAAATAATAGCTACTGAGCACGAACAGCGTCAAGCGATTGAAGAGGAAATGAAGGATAAAAGACGCGAATTGGGAAAAATAAATCGTGATCAGTCAACTATTGAACAGGAGATTAAAAAATGCGTATGTTCTGGGGGCTGCTTTTTGGCTAACTCTAAAATAGGAGCAAAAATTGGAAAACGAAGACCCGAATTTATAAAGGTATCACAACTTCTTCGGCATGTCACTGAGAAGCACAAGGAATCAAAGTAGGTTTTTCTTTATACAACTAATTTTCCATAAAATAGGAAGTCGCTCGAGAATGCCAAACAGCTACACAGTAGTCATCTCCAGGAAATCGAGCAACTTGAAGCAGAACAGGAAAAAATAGCACTCCTGAAACTAGAATACGAGCAACAACAAACAAAAAAATCTTTGGAACAAGGAATTAATCTGGAATTGGAGGAAACACAGGTTAGCTTCCGCTAATGCTCAAACTACCGATCGCTTTAAGTATGATAACCTTACCTTTCTTTGTCTGTCTGGCACCTTTTGTTGTACGTCTGATCTTCCCGGTCCGTATAGCTTGATTTGAGCTTTGTGCCCCTAGGTAATGTTGAAACTGTTTGCTTTCATTTGTACTTTATTGGAGGAGGCTCTGAATGTATTGGTAAGCCATCTGTTAACCGATACCACGATCGTCATCACACCTTGAAAGTTGTTTAGCAACAACCCAATTTCAGCTTTTGGTTTGTTTGTTACTTTGTTTGTCATGTTACTTGGGTGCGGTCATGTCCGTAATTGCTTCCGCGGTCTTATTCTTTCGAACTCACATCACGTACATGGTGTTTGGGCAAAACCGCAAGTAGTCCTTCACAAGTCATTTTTGGACTATTGTACTCGGTCATTGTAATGACACGGATACTCCCCTGCCTTATGGGCCATATCTTCAAACCTTCGGTGGAATAATTTGTGTACGAGGGGCAACGTCCGACGAAGATATGTAAAGGTTCCCACTCAAACGTTGACTTTATGCATACATTGACACCACTTCTTTGTTGGTAGTATGCACTTTTAGGTGCGGATAATGTTGTATCTTAAAATGCGTTTATTTTTACGTTTATTGGTTTCAGTCTAGCACATGCTGGGGGCTTCGCATTACAGCCCCGTGATTCAGTTTGTGAACTTCTGGTAATGCCGTCTCCTATACTCTTATTTTTACATACAGCTGACGGAATATCACCGACTGAAACAAAAAGTCGCTGAACGCACATCCCATCTGTCGGCGGTTCTTGATGGACTAAACCGTGAATACAACGAACAGAAAGACTTGTATGACGCATTGGATCGACGTAAGAATGAGATTGAGAGTTCGTTAAAACGAAAAGAGACGGAATTGAATGAAAACAAAAAACGATTACAGAAATTGACAGAATATATTGAGTGAGTGGTGGCTGATCGTTTTGGAAACCATATTCATGTAATCATTGACGTTCTTCTCTGTGGACCTTTGTCTAAAAAATACATCGTGTTCGTTAGCGTCGATTTCAATGATGCCTGGAATTTAAGACCTCTCTGTTCTGTTAACTTGGGTCACAAGTATGATTCAGTGCTCTATCAAATTCTCCGAAATGATTCTGTCAACTCAGTCATCTCTGACACACATTGTGCTCCAGCTGAAAATCCAACTGTAGTATTTCGGTTAACAGATTTTCAGTTAAGTGGTTGAAATTGTATATGTGTATCCAGTTCGATTGTACACAAAATTCGTTTCATTTACGGTCGATTATTCAAATTCTGCTTCGTTTGTATGTGTAAGAGCTTACAGCCAAGGTTTCCTTTGAAGGTAATATGTCGTTTGCAGTCTTGTATGCCCGCCTCACAGGCCGATGGTAATTCCTTTGATTTGATGGCTCTGCACTAGCTAAGCTGTTAATGGGTGTGTTAGAACTTAGTGTACTGTAATTTGAAACCGTTCTGCACTTCGATTTCTACTCGAAGATATAACCTCGGCCTCCCACTTTTTTAGGTTCGCCTTTAGTACTGATAGAATGTTAATCCAGGTAGGCATTAGTCGAACTACCAACCATAGCTACCACTCACAGCTTGTTCCTGCGGATTACACTCGGGACGAACAGTGTAGCTTTGACAGTGTGTATCAATAAATGCGCGTATCATGTCGAATGTTGTTCTTTGTAGTAGTAGCATTGAACCGGACGGTCTGGAGGAATACGATTCGGACGAACGTCCGCGAGTTCAACGAGCAGTTATTACGCGGCCGAGAACGGAAGCGCGCGGTACGCAAAGGAACCATCGGTGCCATAGGTCGTGGTGACATGACTATATGGCGTTGCGATGTGTGCGGCCGTGAATGCGCTGGCCGCCTCGGATTAGTAGGTCACCAGCGTACTCATAGTACACCGTCGGCCAAGAGACAACGAGTACGTTAGGGTCAAGTAGGTTATATCAGTTATATCCATTTTTTTTGTTCACATCAACCAACGACTACCGTCGTTTTGAACTCACCCGCTCCCCTTTTCAGAAAACGGGTGCCTGTGGTCTTTCCTTTGCTTCAGCTTTGTTGGTGTACTATGTGTCTGTTTTCTTCCAGTCCAACCTTGAATTTCACTTTTTCTCTTATCCTCTCTAGAGTGCAATCGTATATTGAACCATCTTACATTTGCAATATTTTTCTTCACAGTTTACAATTGAAGTCTCTCTCTGTTTATTTCGCGAGAGATAGGGATAGCCTATGAATTGGCTAACCAGCATTGGCCGGCTGGACACAAAGGCCTCACTCACACACCTACTGGTCTTATTCCTTCGGGTTTACACCGGATACGTGGTGTGTGAGTGGAACCGCAAGTGGTGCAGCGCAAGCCACTTGCGGTGTTGGTTAAGCGCAGGCGTCCTTTGGCTTCGGTCACTGTGACAGGCTAATCTGAACCGCCAACTGTAACCCGTGTACTGTCTCCCGGGTAGGATCAAATGTGTGTGTGTGTGTTCTCCTTACCAGCGTGCCCATGGGGCTTATTTTTGAACGGAAAAGAACGCGGATTTACGACGGCACTCCCACTGTCTCTACCTGTGTAACTCAAGCGAAAGTGAAGTCAGTTAATGTGAAGTGTAGGACTCTGAATGAACATCGGTCTAAAGCGTCACAGATTTTATGTGAACTAAGCAAGCTAGTCTACACTCTTTACGCTTGATTGTTTAGTGGATTTTTCTCTAGAATGACAAGCATTCTAGCGTTTGCTTATTCTCCTTTGAAGGCACAGTTGAAAGACCCAACTCACACGATGTTTTTCTTATTAACATTTCATACACGTTCAACATGCGTGTAATACGGTGAATAATGCAGCTTCCACTGCCATTGATAGAAGAGAACCAGCTTAATGAAGTCACTTCTACGGTTGTTCGCGTCGTCGCGATGAGCGTTGCGTAGAGGGCAGTAATTCCTGCCTGAGTGTTTAATCACTCCAAAGTGATTGTAAATCAAATTATCCACGCTGGTTACACCACCTGTTCTACCAGACCACAGTCCTTTCTTTTCATGCAAGCGCCTGTTTGCGGTTCAGTTGGTCTATTTGTCAACAATCACACCATAACGTCCGGTTGCACTACTTCATAACGTCTTCATTTCCAATGCAGGGTTTGCTTGTCTTTGTTTTCGATTATGATAATTGTCACAACCATAACAATATGACGTCTATCTTCATCATGCCCTCTGGTAAGTACGTTTTTGTCGTAACTTATCGTTCTTTCAGTCTACTCCTGAGGTCATTTTCTCTTTTACCGATTTCACACCAAATAACATTAGCTCGTGGTGGCTCGCCAGTAACGACGCTCGTTGATTAACCACAGTCCCGGGTTCAAACCCCAGTTATTGTGACTGCTCCTATTTGAGTTTGGGCAGCCCGGTAGTATCCAGCCCACGTGATTCTGTATATTACGTGTCACCAAACACTGAGGTACACATGCTGGAAACTGGATTGAACTAACTTTCTAGGATATTCCACGTCACTGTTGAGGTGAGCGGCAGCCCGAGCCACAGTACCTTTTGGTCAGGCTCATGCTGCTATATGATGATGATGATGGTGATGTAAAATAGTTGTGTTATGGCGGCATGGAAGCAGGCGTTAATTGTGAGCTTGTTCGTTCTTCTGCCACCCATTCCCTGTTCAGCTCTAGCAACCGGGCAATCACGGAACAACGTGAAACGGAAAGAGCCATTCGCGAAGAAGTTGAGGAAGCCACTCGACGAATCGATGAGATTAACAGCGAACTGGAAGCGGTGGTTTGTCAGCTAGGAGAAGCCAAGGTGGAACGACACGAGTCCTCACGCGCGGCTAAAAAGCAGGAGCTCATTGAAAATCTAAAACGTCTATTTCCTGGAGTGGTACGTTTCTAGTCCAGTGTTTTTCCTCGAAATGCGCAGCTCCATATATTGATGCAGTTTAACGTTTTGTTTGAAGATGAACAAATTATGGTGTCGATTAGTATTCTTACATGCATTGTTATAGTCGTTTACTTATTGCGCAAAGCTTTCTTTTTGATATTGCTGGCAGCAATGTTAACTCAAATGGTGTCTGTTTCTTAGTATTTCGGTAAATCTTTTAAATTATTTTATTCTTGTTTATCGGTCTCCAATCGCTGCAGCCGAATCAGTCAGCAGCCAACACGCTTCTGCGTCTCATTAACTCTGGACCTTATTTTGTATTTCTTTGATGTTTGTTTGTACTTCACGCATACATATTTTACCCACTTGCTGCTCTCATTTAGCACGGTCGTTTGTTAGAAATGTGCCAGCCCTCCCATCGTCGTTATCAAGTGGCTATCACCAAAGTATTGGGCAAATACATGGATGCCATCATGTGTGATAGTGAGAAGACTGCGAAGGAGTGTATCCAGTACATGAAGGACCAGCGCATCGAACCAGAAACGTTCCTGCCTCTGGATTTTCTCGATGTAAAACCTATTGACGAGAGGCTTCGGTGAGTGATATGTGTTGTGCTGCTAGTTCGCTAACTTTGTTTCACTTTCTTTATGGAGGAAGTTCGAATGACCTCATTCGAAATTGACAGGCCGCTGTTCGATCAAACGAAACATCATGGCAAACCCATCACCACACTCCCAGTACACTCGTCCCTACACGTTTCGCACAACGCTTGACAGGGACTGCTGGACACAAAGTCTGACCTGGAACGCCTGACATGGTCGGCGGTTGCAACCCTGTCAGCAACGGCAGTGTAGTTGCCGCCAAAACAATACCTTGTTCATTGTTTGGCCTGGCTGTTGGCAACGAACACTGCCACAACAGCCACTAACGTTTTGCCACACGTTTCTACGCAAGACATCAAGAGGAACAAATGTTCACTGCTGCACAACATGCTGAACAACACACCCTGTGTTGACGGTCCAATACACAGTCCTACGATGAGGACTTTCGACTCCAAGACTTGTACAGCTTCATCCAGCAAACGAATTACAAGTCAAGGACTACTCTCACATCAAACCATCCGTCCGTCATACTCCGCAAGCTTCCACTGCCTCAGTTGGTGATTCGCGCTATTCAGATTTTGATAATTGCTAACATTTTGTTGTGCAGCTTTGCTACTCAAGTATATTCGGCATACTGCTATTTACGTGTCATGTATTTCTGTTAGCGTTATTCACCTTATGATCATAACTAACTTCTGTGCCAATAAAGTGTTACGTTTATTCACAGGCCAGCATTTCATTGACTGCCTCCATACATTTCCTTGTGTGTTCTAGAGAAATCAGCGATCCACCAAACGTCCATCTGGTCATCGATGTAATTCAGTGTGATCCAATCATCGTTAAGAAGGCGCTCACTTTCGCCTGTGGAAATGCCCTTGTTTGTGAGACAGTCGAACACGCGCGATATGTGGCTTATCAAATGGGCGAGCGCAAAAAGGTGAATTTTTCCGAGTTCTGACTGCCCATCCCATTTCGTAATAGCTTAGCATTACGCTGACATAACGTTTGGTACACATGAAGCATCTGTTCCATTCATTTTGTTCAACCGTTGTAACCACGGTTTCCTCATAGTCAGAGGTTGCGTCACACGTAGCACGTTTACCACTATTCCGCCTATATATATATATATATATATATATATATATATATATATATATATAGTCTCTGTCGTTGAATACGTTCCATGCGCTTGATATTATTTGCTTAACTGCCACATTCCGTCCGAAGTACATTCTGTGGGTCTTCTCTTCCTCATTCTCTCAACGCTCATCTTTCTTTCAGACCGTTTCATTAGAGGGCACACTGTTCCAACGCTCTGGCGTCATTTCTGGCGGGGCCAGGTGAGTATTGGACTTGATGACAGTGCTTCTTCATGCCAGACGGTCGCGTATGCTCCGAATTGTTTGCATTATTGTTCTAAGTGTAAAATACGGTTAGCAGCGAATAACTGCTATCCTGATTGTATATAAGTTGCGCTTCTATCTTAAGAGTACAAGGTGGTTGCGCATGTCTGGTTTACTTTTTGTTGGGTTCTTATCACGTCCCATTGGCACTGTAGTTACTAACGCTATGTTGATGTTTATGTCAGTATATAGCCACTGCATTAGTTTGACTCTTTCACGACCTTTTTACGAGAGAAATGCATGCATCCCGTGCTTGTTACAAGGATTTTCTCACCACCGAGTTCATGTTCGGTAGTCACAGTGACAGATTGTTGCTGCATTCCGTACACACGCTGAAAAACTCATCGCTGTATATCTTTTTCTACATCATGGTCGGTTAAATTGATGATGCCCGCTTATCTTCTACACAGTGATTTAAAGGCCCGTGCACGTCGATGGGACGAAAAACAGATCAGCACGCTGATGTCTAAACGAGACGCTCTACAGACAGAATTAAAGGAACAGTTGAAACGCAAACGTAAGGAGGCAGAGTTGCGTACAATCCAATCACAGATCAAAGGTCTTGAAACTCGCTTGAAATACACGCTAAAGGATAAAGACAGCACGGTAAGATCCACGCTTTTTTCTCTCTCGAGAAATTGTGTTGCACAACTTAGGCCGGTTTAGTGAAATTTTTGCTGCTGCTGTTGCTGAGCTCGCAGACCCGTGCACAGGCTGACCGTGTAACGTTCGAATATCTCTCACCTCTCTGAACCAATTCGTGACCTAACAAAATGTGTAAAAACAACTGTCGTAGTCGTCTGACAGCTTTACACCAAATAGGTATTTTCCGATACGGTTACCATGGAGTTATCCATTGGCCATAAGCCGATTAGAAAAGACCCACCCTGTGAATGGTGTTCACGGCATGTAAATTCCGGTATTAGTAAGAACGTTTAAATGTTCAGTTCGCATCACACGCGTAACAGATGAACTTTTTTGTGTACTACAATTGGGTGAAAAACCTACATAATATTTGGAACGCTGACAATTTGTTCCGGTCAGGAGAAATTGCATTTGAAATGTTTCAGCTCAGTCGTTATTTTATTTCAACCTACTGACACTTTCCAGCTCATCGCCAGTCCAAATCTGCGCTTATTTGATATGCTGTGACGAGTTTGGGCGTTTACTTCGCCGAATGCTCCTCTCTTGTACACAGGCAATCTGTCAGTATCTGGTTCACGTGTTACAATCATAATGAACAAGATGTAACTTAATATTGTTGCCACTCGTCGTGCCCACATTGTAAACAGGTTTACAATCTTTGCAGCAGTTTAACTTACATCCGCTGGCTACTTATGGTCCTTTACCACGAGCATTAACTGCCCTGTTCTGATGTTAGCGGCTGCAAGAGTGGCTGCCTGAACATAATCGTAGGCGGATTGTGTGATTAAGTTTAAAAAAGAAGGAAAAACCCAACTTATGGGACCGAAAACCTTCGGAGGTTGATGCTAAAACCGAGGCGAATGCAGGTCGAGTAGAGAATATACTGGGTGTTGCGTAGCTAATGGGGTATGGGCTTAACTGCACTGAAAGTCCTATACAACGTTCGTCTAATTACCAGACAATCATGAGCAGATACTCATCATGCACGCTTAGATGGCTTCACTGTCTGCACAACAGATTTTCTTTTGTTTATTTTTTACCCTTCATAAGCCCATTGAGACTGGGTTTTGTACTGGTTCAAGATGAAACTGGATACGAAATTTGGAATCGAAATTTGCAGCTATGGTGCATCGGTCATGTAGACTGGATCGCGCTGTTCAAGGTTTGTCAACGGTACTTGATAGGACTCGATATGACTTCAAATTTATTTTACTATTAATTCAAACGATACTATTCTTTTTCTACGTTGTGTCTCTAACCATAGGAGGAGAAACTGTTAAGCACTAACGAAGAGGAAATGGCACAAATCGGCCGGGAACTGGAGGAAGTCGAGGTGAGTACAGTTGCCTGGCAGACACTGATTTGACCTGGTTTGTTTGTAAACCTGGTGTACTTGTAACAAGTTTTTGTTTGACCCTGTTAGTTACATGCAACATACGTGCATCGCATGGTATAAATGCACGTGAGATACCACATGACATAATGTAGGCAGAAATGTATTCACTTGGTGGACCGGCTGTGTATGTCCTTCCGAAGGAGGCTTGTAGTCTCCACCAGCGTTTAGCTAGTGATCCTAATCCACAAGCCAATAAAGTCGCTTACGGTTATCAATGTCCGTAACAACTTCCTGTGCCAGCTGGACAGTAAGTTGTCCCGGTGCCCATACTCCCACTGACATACACAAGACTTACTGCGAAGTAGCGTGCATCATGGCCATACATCTTTTCTAAGAACACTATTTGTTGGACGTGGCTACTGTCGGTCTTGGTAGTACCAACGCTTGTTGTCGATCCCCGGTTATTCACCATGCAAACGCGGCTATTTTGCCGTAAACTTGTGCCGTTTGATGACATAGAGCTTTTCGAACTGTCCAGACACCGGGTGCGTTTTGCCAATCTGTTTCCGCATGGTGTATTTTAGTCCTAACGAATACAATTTGAGGAGGAATTTAAGAAAAAATCTTGAGCATAACCAAGTCACAAACCCAGACGATTGATCAACCGAAACGACGAATAAGTTGGCATCTGTTGTCGTATCTGAGATTAATGGTAGGTAGTTTCAGCTTATCTATTCTGCGAGCCTGAAGAGGTCGCCTTTCAACGAAGCCGTTAATGTACTTGATGACGCCCTTATGCATGATAACTCAGAATACTTTTACGGATAGTTCGACTTGTATCTTGTCTCCACTTCATTACTTTTACACATTTTTGAGGTTGTCCGATCATCCGTCAGTCTGGAAGCACCTATCCAAGCTGAGGTTCACAAGTGCACCGCCATCTTAAAACCTTTCAGAGCTGCTGATCTTGACGATCTCGTATTGTTGTTGTTTAATAATGGCAATGTGGAGTTCGTGATGGTTTTAATCTGTCCCGGCTAGTCTGAAAATTGGGAATGTCCGTTTTATCTTAGATGAGTCTGTCGTAGTTACCCTATCTGAGGAAGGGGCTAGGAACACCTGTGAAAATCCAACTCTTGTTATTTTTTATGATTTTTACGCGTAT
The DNA here is from genome assembly GCA_014220965.1 of Paragonimus kellicotti. Lineage (NCBI taxonomy): Eukaryota > Metazoa > Platyhelminthes > Trematoda > Plagiorchiida > Troglotrematidae > Paragonimus > Paragonimus kellicotti. The sequence continues at coordinate 38,672 of LOND01003227.1, read as the reverse complement.
CGTCGACCCACTGCGACTCGGGAAACAGGCCTCCGAGGAGAGCATGTAGGTTTTCGTCCAATTCCGAAACAGCGTCTTGTCTACCGCTGGGTAACAGTTATATCACTTTTCTGTTACAAGGATGCGTTCGGTTCAATTGACCGATCTGCAGGCTAGATTCGGTAGTATGCTGACCAAAGATTTTGACTTATTCTGATATCAGCAGGCAACTGGCAGGCACATTTAGCACCGAAAGTGGACTTCGTCGAGGTTTTTCATTTTATTCCTCGTCGCTCACTCTTATCGTAAGTGAAGTAATGGAAGTCTGCTTTGTTAACAAAATCCGTTGATGTTCTTATCACTGGAAAAGTGACTGATCTCAGTTGTGCTGACTATAGTGTACCATTGTTTGGCAACAGTACTTCAGCCTACCTGCCCCTACAGGTTTGCTGTCTCGTGTGTTTAACTTTATTTTATCCGGTTTTTTGTCCATATTTTCTGTTCCTGCCGAATATTCTTTGTCCTTTACACTGAACAATTGCTGGTGTCATTACGACTAAATGAACGGAGTGTTTAACAATATCAGTGGGGCTCATATTTTACTAGATACTGTTTCCTGTTCTGCTTAGTCCTTCGAGATGTGCCTTATAATTTCAAAGTGAATGTTGTTCCCATAACACCGAGCCAATACGTTAGTATTAGGTTAGACCATGAGGTTTTCCAATTGTTCAGCGGTCTATTAGTCATTCATTCCAGTTCCAGACATTCTAGTATGGCTTTCTATATGCGATTATGAGAAGTGCGCATTCTGACAACCTACTGCTTGCCAATGTCTTGTATCGGGTCATTACAATATAGCTGTTTTCCTTGTCTGACTAAACGTTTTAAGGTAATGACCATTGGTAGTGGGACAATAAAGGCTGCATTGGCAGCTGTCGTGCAGCCGTTTTACTCTCACTGACATTGTGGATGTTTGTTCGCGTGGTTTTGCCTACAAACAAACACCTTTCTTTCAGTCTCCAGCTGAGGTCTGTTTATCTTCTCATGACTGTCTGACAGTTACTCATCAGTGTAGTGATAATGATAATGTACAGATATAATTAAAATTTCCTCCAACTTTTGTCGTATGTATCGTGTATGTGAAGGGTGGATTATTGTGCTCCACGTTCGTACTACACAAGGGTGTAGCCAAACTCCTTTAATTAGCATCATACGCGAATGATTTGTTGTTAATAAACATCAAAAACATTTGTTCATTCTGTCCACTCAACAGGAACGTCTTGGACGATGTCAGACAAAAATGCAAGAATTGCAAATTTCGGTCAACGCAGAAAAGGCAAAAATGGATACTGTAGAGGACACAGTGTTTCGGGATTTTTGTGTTCAAATTGGTGTAGAAAATATCAGGTCCGTTCGTTGCATATTTTGACTTTGTTCTGAGCATTGCCATCTTTTGCATTGTCAAACTCATTAACAGAGGTACACTCTTTCGGAGGTATTCGCGCTTACCTATTACCAATTGAACTTTTACATCGTGCAAAATCTAAGTTGCCAACCACACTCCAGGATGGGCGCATAGGGTCGACAGTTAATGAAATATTCATCCGGAATCATAACATAAGAGTTACGAATTGACATTTCCCACTTTTCTTCTCTGCCGTTCTGTCTTCTTTTGAATCTCAGAGGACGTCAGTATTGGTTTGTATGTTTGAGCAATATATTGTGCTTTCTCACCCTTCAGATGTGCAGCCCGACAGATTGAATGCGTATAGATAGAATATTGTTGTTCGTCTAGTCGATGGTCGTTACTCAGTTTTAGGGATTTATGCAACATATGTTTAGACACATTTTTCAGTGGAAAAGAGGGGCCAGGTTATTAATCGAAAGATATATAAGGCCTTTCACGTGGCGCGAAATGCTGCCCAACGAACTCATTAGAGTAACCCGTGCTTCATGAGGATGATAAAAATGGAGTACAACCGTTACTTTATTAGAAGGCTTCACCAATTAGGCTGCGTCCTCACATCGTGTTATAATTGAGCAATGGTCGTGGATCCGCGTTCTTTTCTGACTTGCGTTACCTTCATCAGTGGCGGTTTTTCATGTTGTGTGTTGAAGATCATTTATGTCAGTTCATTTTGAACATCTCCACGTTTGACAGTTTTTTTTTGTTCTCACTGGATTCCAGTAACATTTTTACTTTCCGTTCGATTGCCTGTCCGAACCGCTGACAAGTTCGGTTGTTTTGCCATTCAACCCCTGTTGTCCTCTTTCTTTCAGGCAATACGAAGATCGGGAATTACGGGTTGCTCGGGAACGGGATCGCAAACGTTTGGAGTTCACTAATCAGCTACAACGTTTCAATAACCAGTTAGATTACGAACGCTCACGTGATACTGAAGGTGAGTTGATTTTATGGTGTATACGTGTTTTCGCAACGGTTCAATATGTTTTTCATGAAGATTTTTTTGGTGTAGATCCATCCCATGCTCTTTTGATTTTTCTTCACCAGAAATGTCATTTATTTATCAAAACTACTCTCCTTAATCCGTTTTTCAGCCAACGTTAAACGTTGGGAGGAGGCTGTCTTGGCCGAAAAAGTGGAAATTGAGAAATGCAAAAAACAAGAGAAAAAGATCAAAGAAGAAATGGAACAAGAAGAAAACCGGAAGAATGAATTGGAATCTCGTATAGCTGATTTAAAAAGCCGCGCCGAGGCCTTGGATACGGAACTAACGGAGATTCGACGCCGTCTGGTGACCAAACAACGTGATGTACAGAAACAACAAAAGGAGTTCAATCAAGCGGAAGCTCGTTTAGAATCTCGGCGAGCCGAACGCCACTCATTGCTTCAGTCGGCAAAAGTGAGCTTAGCTCAGTTATTTCACAACCAAATTGTTATCTTTTAGATGGACGACCTGGAATTGCCGCTAAAACCAGGCGCCAGTCCGATTACCGAGCTAGAGAGCCAACTTTCCACAGATGCTGAAAACGCTGATCCTAGTACTGAAGAGATGGCACGTATCTATGAGCTGGAAGCACGTCTGCCTATAGATTTTAAACGTCTCGAGAAGCCTCTGCGTCAACTGTCGGAGGAAAAAGATATCGCGCGCAGGTAACACACCACAACATTCAGTTAGTCCACGCGCCCGTGTGTTAAAGAGAAGTAGGCCAGTTTTTGCTTCAAGTCCGTATGAATGAACATTTGTTTGTTGTCATATGAAATACTGGAAACACACATGATATCTTCCAGTTCACACAGAATTGTTCATACTGTTCTACATGGTCCTGGACATTTACAAGGAGTTTTGTGTTTATCTTGTGTTCATACGTGTATATGTACTCTTTAATCGCCCTAAAAGACGCACAGTACCAGGTTGAGCTAATTTGTGGTGATATCGGTAATCAAACAGCCAAAGTTCAAATGTGCTTTTCGTCGAGAGGCACTGTGTGCAATGTCCCATTGGTTGCAGTCCTGTTCTACTGCCAATCAATCAGTTTCAACGGGTGATTTTCTGAGGCAGTCTCTGTAGTCAGCGTTTTTGTAGTATTGTGTATGATGGGCACACCAGGGTGTTTTTAGTGCTGGCAGGTCAAACATTAATATTCTTGACCTCCTTACAAGCTTCTATGAGGAATGTTGGCCTACTGTTTATCTCGGTATGCGCTTTTCACTCGATCTGATTCAGGCTGGAGACAGCGGCCGGATTGTCAAGGGGAATGAGGGCTTGATCACCTAGGTCATTACCGGCTTCATGACTGGGGCCTATAGGACGATGTTCACTTATGATCAGGCAGTCTATCAAAGATAGCGAACAACTAAATTCAGCGATATTCCTGTTATGAGGTCTGACGTTTTTCGACATTGTTTTATTTGTTCTGGGCTACTTTCCATTCTTTGTGAGACTTCACCTATCAAATTATTTTAGGCCTGACGCAGGACTAAGTTCGTTTTAACATGTGATATGCTTGAGTTGAAAAAAAAATAAAAACAGGTACACTGTTGGTTACTATCTTATACACTTGTCCTCAGAATCAGTCCTTTAAATCATGCTCCGATCAACCGAGATGCACAGTTACGCTTAAAGTAACGGTGGACACGGAACGAAATCCCAATCATTTGTGTTTGCTTTTTGTACTGTGCTCCGCGGATTACTGTTTCGCCATTCGTTTATTGCTGCCACTTCTGAAGCTTTTCTTCTTGCTTTTCATGATGTTTCTCTCTCATTTTGTTTGTCATAATACTGTTGTCGGTAACTTGTAAATGAATAGTATTAAATATACACCATATTCTCATTGACCTGCGAAAATTCAAACGATCTGTTTTCGATCTCTGCTTTGGAATCCAGTCATTACTTTTTCGCATTTACATCCGCCTGGTTTATCTAGACTACGTGTCCGAATGTAGTGAGGATGAGCGATCGCACTATACTACTCACACTACTAATATTCAGTAGTGAGGACAGGGACATGGTTTTGACATTGAAGTAACCGCGGGAAAAATACGAAAAACGTTTGAGTGCAGCTCAGCATTAAGTGATTCTCGGTACGTACAGGAACTTGGCATTGGTGACCATTGCAACCGTGATGTTCTGTGACCAATGTATGCAGATGAGTGAAGCACATAACACTCTTGTCATCTGTCTTCCACATCCCTTCTCTTTACGAGAGTTTGGTTGAGCATATGGTACAGTTTTCTTGAGTCACTCAGGTGGTATTTTTAAGACACTTTAACCGTTAATGTATTCGGAACTAAGACATGAAAACTACACGGTACAGCGAACAAGCTACTTCTCGGCTATTGATTATCAGGCTTAGTATATGCCATTTTTATCTTGTTTTACCAACCGATCATTGTTGGAACTGTGGGATAAGGGGTGAGTCCAGCACGTTAGGTATTGATTTGCCCCACTTCATAAACATCTTTTATCTGTTAATTCCAATTGTGATCTTTCACAGAGTTGAGATGGTGATGCAACTATGTACATCGGAGGCCAAAAAATGCCACTTTCCCAATATGATTGGCTTTACCGCCATGACTTGACCATGTGCACGCGATGAAAATGATGAAAACGAGGACCAAACTGTTCACCATGTTTCTTCAGAAGAAATCTATTGATATGGTTTACTTTTAGTATATCGAATTTCCAGTACATGTCGTAATCGCTTCACCAACATCATGACATTCATTTGGCCATCTGGTTAACTGGGAAGATCGGCGTTTCGTTCTGTCTTTATGTGGACTTTTGTAAACGTGTTAACTTGGGTAACCATTTAAGTTTGTTGAATTATAACCACAGCTAACCCCATGCACTCAATGAGATATGATGAAGAACCGGTCAGAGAAAAGTTCCTATTCTAGCGGTTTTTCAGAGGCTTCGACCATGCTCGCCATGCGTAGGTCTATGTTATCTTCCTTAGGCATAAAAACATCTTAAGTCGATTGTGATTAGTAATAAATGGTCTGTTAGGTATTGACGGTGTTTTTTTGTCATCAAAAGTTCGATCCAGAACAACTAGATCACTTTTCTGGTTTACGCACGTTGTCCTCTGCATATGCAAGAAGCTTCCACCATATTGCATGGCTAGGCAAATGTATTGGATGGCCGAGTTCTCCCCGCATGTTCGCTAACGTTGAGTCTTGGTCATGATGCCCCAAAGTAAGCTGTGGCTCATCTATCTGCGCTACTCGTTTCTTTTGTTCATCGTGTCACAGACGCTGCATTGCCAGCTTAGATACTACTTACTCGCTCGCGACGCTTGTCAGCGGTATGCATCGAGGATGACTCAAAATTGAACCGTCATCATTCGGCCGCCTTCAAATTCTTCATATGGAGACCGAGAACTTGTACAGCATGCGTTCCGTAAGCCAGCCCTTGAAAGGATTATCTCTCATTTTTCTTAACCGTCTGGACGTTATTCTTGGGTGGTCACTTCCGGAAGAGGATTGACGATCAACAAGTCTCTGGAAACTTGCAATATGCCCTCCTAGACGTCGCATAGCTACCTTTTTGCAATCTTGTTTTCTTAATTCATCCATCCGTATCCCTATTAAACCGGTAGTCTCATTGCACTGTACTGCACTGCTGATCATAAACTTTCTAGACGTGATAATGCTTCAGTGGTATATGTTTTTGCGTTCATTCGATGACTTCCATTTTTATATTCCTTTGCGATTTATCCCGTTCTTCTCGTCATTGCTCCATTACTATCGATATATATATATATCGATATATATATATATATATATATATATATACGTGCGCCTGTAGCAGTGGTATGGCATCCAGATTTTTTACTCGTACTCCACAATCCAATTTGTTTACTAACCACCCGTTGGTTTTCTGGATGCAGACTACGAGTGAACCGTTGACTGTTCTCTTTTTGGTGGGCCCTGGCTCCAAATCCACTAGTGGTGTGCTCGTTTACATTTCGCCTGTTCGACATCGTTTCTTTCCATCCTGTCCACCTTCAAAACAGGTCTGAAGAAATGCAAAATCATATCGATTCCATGCTTAATAGTCTGGCCCGAATCCAAGCTCCGAATCTGCGGGCCGGTGACAAGTTGGGTAACGTCGAGGAACGTTTACGCTCCACCGAGGCCGAGTTTGAGGACACACGTCGACGAGCCAAGAGAGCAAAGGCTCGATTCGAACGTGTCAGACGATTGCGGTACAATGCTTTTATGAATTGTTTTCTGTCCATCACAGACAACATCGATCCAATATACAAAAGCCTATCCCGTAATCCTGGCGCACAGGTAGGTCGCCTTCTATGATCTGCCTTTAATGCTCATTCTCAAGTAGTTTGTCTCATTCCGTATTTGAGGATTCCTGTTAACCTCACTCATCGTTTCTGCCCTCGTCTACCACTGTTTGGTTAGGTTTGTCTCTAATTCTGCTATTTGTCACTCACTGCTCTTGTGTTACCCCTAATCAACATGTATCTGTTTGCTTTCTTTTGGATAGCCTTGAGTGTTGCAAATAGTTTAAGACCATTCACCATTTTCATTACCTGCCAGTGGGTTTTGGTCTGGCTGTCCTGTACATCTCGTGGTTCAGTAGGACTATCAAGGGACTTTCGCCACACGTGTTCAAGCGGTCACAAACGACCGAGACGAAACAGCATTTCGTTTGGTCGACTTCGGTTTTCTCATAATCTGCGGGCAATGTTCTATGTCGAACTTCTTTCTGAATGGGGAAAATTTGGCGTTTGTTGGTCTACAGCTTCCAATGCTTGCTAAATTATTTTAGCAGTGAAATTTGCAACTCCTTCCCCCCCCCCTGATGTTACCTTATTCCGTAAGTTTATATGTCCAGAGTTGCTGTTGTGCATTCGAGACGAGTGCCTATGTGATGTGCTCCTTAGTCTACAAATTGTCCTTGCTCTGCGACTGACTACTCACCGCCTGTTGGAGTACGTGTGTTCGGATACATTAGAACAGAAAACGCGTGTAATGGTAACTTTCAGTTTGCTCTGTAGTCTGCGTTCAACTCGTTTGTGTGTGTACCACATGGCGTTTGGTCCCCTATAGTCATAAGTCTTCTAAATCACTTGCTTGTTTTCAGGGCTATTTGAAACTGACTGCTCATGAAGTCGTTATCTTGCGTTTGGTGCTAAATGCTGTTATCAGTGGGCGACTTCAAGGTTGGAGAAACGGATCTTTTCTGTATTCAATCAGCATTTTATTCTCTGGAAGGTCAACGCGCAAATTTAGTCCATATATTTAGAACGCAGATGCCATTGATAATGCTATACCTCAGCAGGGCTGATCATCTTGGCACAGTTACATTGATCCAGTTGCAAATACTGTGTACAAACAAAACTTAGGCTATCAGCTTGGTTGACTTTATGTTCATTGTCATGTATCCGTATTTGTAAAAGCCCGGCAAACTGCAGGATCGTTATCCAAATGCCATCTTACAAAGATCGTTCAGTTTGTCGGTGGATTTTCTCTTGCACTTGCACGTTTTCTTATCTCCGTTGCTGATCCTTCTTGGGTTGTAAATTCAGGCCAGTCTACTTCCTACGAACGCCGAAGAGCCCTATCTAGAGGAGATCCAGTTCCAGTGTGTGGCGCCTGGTAAGCGTTTCCAACAAATGGACTCCTTGTCCGGTGGGGAGAAAACCATTGCGGCCTTGGCGTTGTTGTTTGCGATGCATCGCTACAATCCTTCACCGTTTTTCGTCTTGGACGAGATTGATGCCGCGCTGGACAACACGAATATTGGCAAAGTGGGTTTTTCTGATTGCTTCTGTTTCTGTCGTTCTTATGTGTTCAAGTGTCATCGTCTATTTTCCCTTTGGACTATTCTAGATTCACGTCAACTTAAGTGTAGCTACTTCTCCTGACATAATGTTAATCTAATGGTTATCATATGCCAGCTGTTGCCCTGACAGACACTTCCATTTTTCGCTTTGAGCCTTGTCATTAAATGTTGTAGTCTGGACTTCCACTGATCTCGATAATAGTACTAATTAACAAATAAACGTAAACGTTTTATATTACTGAGTAGTCGGAGATTTGGCGGGCTCTAAATTAAGTATCACTCCCATTTGATCGCATCTTTCACGCTCCCATAAACCTTGTAGTTGGCCCTTCCTGTTTTTAAAAAAAATACATTTACAGGTAGCCAGTTTCATCCGCGAATACGCCTCGGCCCGTGCCCAAATCATTGTGATATCACTGAAGGAGGAGTTCTACAGTCGGGCGGACAGTCTGATTGGAATCTATCCAGACATTGTGAGTACAGTTTTCTTGTTTGTGATTGATGAGAGTGGTGGTAGAGATGATAGCTCGGGATGATAGTTTACATGTACGGTTGTTCGCTGAAGTTGATTTACACATTATAACTTTTTGTTCACCAAACGGAGTGACCATCAGTCCTCCGAGCAGCTGTGAGCCCAACCCTCTCACATTCTGTCGCTGTCACCTCGTTTGGCGATGAAATGTTTACAGCCTAATCGTCGATCTCAACGAATAACCAGATACCCAAATGTTCTCTTTTGAGGTAGCTATCAACTTTTTCGAAATCTTCCAGTGGAAGCTCGTATTCGTTCGTACTTCGTGTTATGACGAACACATTTTAAATGTTATTGACTCTGTTTACATATTTATAGGTAGTCTGTTGCCCATGATCAGACGTACCAGGTATGGGCAAGTGCGCAACGGGAACGGGTTATTTTAAATATCATTCCCTTGAATCACTCTGGCTCTTCGCAAATTCCTTTTTACGTGATACGCATTTTTGATGGTCACCTATGTTGTCCTAGCATTAAAAGTCCTGCGTTGTCATGAAGTCCACCCCTGATCTTCCTTTTCTTCCGTTTGCATTCGAGCAACCGAACAGCAAACAGCCCATGTGTGACGCTGCGTTGCATTTCACAAACGTATCGCTCTTTGGTTCACATTCTATTGATGTAACTGATCTACATCTGTCATTTGTTTCACGATGAAGCAACGGAACTGAGTTGAGTCACTCTTCTGTGTGCCCACACAATTGCTTGTTCTGAGCAACATGTGTTCTATCATTTGAACAAGGCATTCACGTCTGATGCTCTGCACTGTCCTAAGCGAGCCAGACTGCTCGCCCATTGTCCTATAAAATTCATTGCGCTGTCCAGGAAATCAGTTATGATGTTCGGATTTCTCGAACAATTATCCAAGTATCCGGTGACAACCACTTTTCAGTGTTATTGCGTTACTCATGAGGTGTTCGATATTCGTTATGTTTTAGGAAATACGGGTCTGTAGACCTTTGTGTCAAGTGTGTTCTTCCGGCCAACTTGCATGCGAAGCCGCATTAGTAGTCCGTT
>LOND01003227.1:0-10456 GCA_014220965.1 Paragonimus kellicotti | reverse complement strand
TTTCAACTTACATAATATCAGTTGATAAAATACAAACCTACACTTACGCTGGTCTACGAGTAACAACAGAGTTACCTAATCGTTTCTACGGGTAACACGGCAACTGTCCTGTTGTTTTCTATCGATAAACACATAATTAGGACCTTCTAGTCAGGTTGCAGTCGTTGTCCTTATTAGGAAATTTTTACATTGGACTACTTCAGACTCAAAATGGATGTGTATTCACAGTATGGGGAAACGAGATAGAGAAATTATCTGGTAGTGGTTTTCAAATCGATGCTAGTAGGCACGAGACAGGCGTAGATTTCGTAAGTATTGTGAGTTTATGCGAACAAATCATGTTAACCTTACTGCTTCTGATGTAAACCATAGATGTTCATTCCTGCAACACTTGAAACATCTTCCGGAAAGAAGAACAGTCGCGTCAGCCTACAACAAAGACAACCGTTAATAGATCTTCAGTATTAATCAGTTGTGGAGCACAAAAACATAAATTGTTTTTCTGTTCGAATGGGATTTTCGATTCATAACTGGATAAAATTAAATGGTTTAATCTCAGGGAAGAATTACTAACTTCATATTAAATAAAATGCAACCGATTCAGAATTGCACTCAGCTTCCTACTTTTACTTCAGGACACTGTTATGCCATAGGCATCTGATTCAAAGACAGGAGAAGTTTGAAAGAGTATTTCATTATAAAGTCTGTCTCTCATTGTCTTTAGTTTCAAAGTTCGTTTTGAGACGTCGATCCGTTAAGTGTATCTGGCAAGCGCAAATGAACGAAACCTGACTGAAATGGCCTCGAACATGTTGATGTGTTAATCAGATTAATTTGAAAATAACCTAAGTTTAAGCCACTGATGCCAAACTCCAACTCAAAATGATGTCAGAGGCAGGTTGGATTTTTTGGATGAAGGTGGCGCAGGATAAAAGCACTCTCACTATTTGGTAACAAATACACTGGAGTATGTGTGCATCCTATCTGTGTCACAGTTGGAAACTGACATTCGTATTCACTAAGGATATCTATCTCTTAATGTACCTATCATCTTTGACATCACAACCTAAAATTTAATGTTTACCGTGGAGGGAAGTAGGCCCCATCCATTGGGCACACAAACTGATACACTAGCCGTTGACTTTCTACTGATTTGAAATCCCTTTATTCGGTTGTTTGCAAGACAAATTTGCAAATAAGCAGTTATAAGTAAACTACCCTTAAGACGGTGTGATTGATATTCCTAATTTTTTGCACAGCATGCCTGATCCTGACCTTCCTGTTATGGACATTTTCATACTGAAGTCAATCGTTGGATTCTGTTGTTTGAGATATCAACGGTTCGTCGGTTTGCACAGTATGGATAACAACCTTTGTATCAGCGTTTCTCTGTCGATCGAGGTATAAAGGTAGTATAAACGAACGATTGGGGATTTGGAATGTAATGAACTGAACCACGCTCACATTTGATCACATTTAGGTGGGCTATTCAAAGTCCAATTATGGCTTATAAAATTACTGAAAAAGTGAATAATTGAATTTATGAAGAACACAATATGTGTGCAAATATGACAGATAAAGTGTTGAAGTTTTTCTCTAGGGGTAAGTCAAGGAGGCAGGTGGAAAACCTTTAGCGCGTAATGACGTAGGCCTACTTGATTATTGAACGAAGTCTTAGATGCCTTAGTCCGGAGCCCCGTGATTCCCCTAGTGATTTATCTTGCGATATCCTTCAATAAGTATCATATCGTTTTTAAGCGCTGATGGCAAACCCGGCTATTCTTTTGTGAATGAGGGTGAATGGTGTAGAAAAACACCGTAGGAAAATAATGTGTTTCAGTTAAGACCCTCTAAGTGCTGGTGTTCCGATCATGTCATCGTGGGCTTGCATGATAACTGAGAAAACGTGTACACTTGTGAGCGATTAACCGTCTTCTGACATGATCAATCACGTGGCGACTTTTTCGCACATCGACCGGGATCAACTACCTTTGTGTCTCTTCACTCCTTCACACAGCTTGTGATGTTTAAGTGCGCGCTTGTGATTCGAACATAAGTACTGTAGTGTTTTAAATCGAAAACATGTAAATGATGAGCTTTCCATTAATTACCATACAATTTGCAGAAAAAAATTGTCTATCAAATTGTTCATCACAAGTCTATGTTGCAGAGGGGGATAATGCAGTCAAATCAGCATCGGCGACTCCGAAATTCAAAAGTTCCCACTAAATGGGAACTACATTGTCCGTAACAACAAATCTGTTCGTACTATCTTTCAAATGTCAGTTTCTTACAAACCATTAGCAAGAAATTCTAATGAGGACGTAAGTAACGCTGTAGTACGTTGCACTTCATAGGTCCTACAATCCAATTGTAAGCGTTCGGAGTGGTGTTCACTCATTCTAACTATTGTTTTAAGATCAAGTGTAATGGGGACTTCCAGGAATAAAAAATAATATGATTGCCAGGCATGTGATGGTGTCTAAGCTATCGTGTATTTATCTCCTTGGTACACTGACCGGTCTCGTAGACGTCTGCTCTGTTTTTTTAATTCAATACTCAGTGCATTATTCCTGGGCACTTGCACTCTGATTCACGACTTCTGTGTTATTGTTATGTTTTGAATTTCTGAAATTGGATTTGAAATAAGACCGCAATAATAATCTTCTTGATACAGCATCCCTAATAGCTTAACAGAATGTGGTCGAAAAGCTACTAGGTGATACATTCTCTGTAACAGTAAATAAGAGTAGAACGTACTTCAACTTCGACTACTTGCCCGGATACCTTTTTAGCAACGCTAGAACTCACTTCTTAATTTCGCTCAAGTCCGTGGAAAACATCGTTTGCTGATTACAGTGACACCATGAGTTTAGGCAATGCTCCATTAGCTGACCACTGACGAGGAAAAGTCCAAAACCACAATGACCACAATGTCGTTCCCTGGCCATCCACGACAGTAATGCGGTAGGGTCACGAGGGCATAAAATGTGATATGCCAATTCCACATGCTGGCTGGGGATATGCGCAATAGGTAACCACTTCAAAGCGAGTAGTCGCAATTGCATATGCGACCATTGTCGTCGATACATATGTTCCATAAACTCGCCCAAAAGAATCGGCGTGCGGCTGTGTTGTGTACGTGATGTGAGTTTGCATGGAGACTTGGAGTGCGCACAAGTCATGATCAGAACAAAGCCAAGCGAATCGCAATCTGGATGAGGAGCCCTCAGTGGCAGCCGATTGGTAGGCTTGGATTCGTAGAGCATTGGAACCAATTCCGGGACCTGGTAAACGGAAGAATTAATGTCCGTAGAATGCATTATTCACGTTTTTTCAGACACAAACACAACTGAAATCCCAGTTTTCCACATAAGATAGATTAAAAAAGGACGAACTCATTACCACATTAACAGGGCACACTTCCAAAGTTGATCAACTTTTTGTTTCATACACATGTAATGTTCATCTATACACTAATCAGAATGGACCGGAGTGGTTTCCTGACTGGGGAAAGTTCAATCAATGACAGCTCACACACGATCAGCTGCAAGCGGGATTGAAATCGACCGGTGCCAACCGGTCGAAAAGAGAGATCAACCGCTGCACAGAATTTGTTTGTAAAAGGTGGTCATCAATACAAGTTGTCTGAAAGTTCGTTAAATCTAAACAGCCAAACTGCCAAAGATAAGCTTGTGGAACGTAATAACTGACCGGTCAATCAAAATGTAGCAAACATGTTGCCCAGGAGAAATCGTAAATGTAAGCACTGTTGGTTCTCTATAAAAAGAGTAATGCTCAGTTCTTTTAAGATCACTTCTGTTCTGATCTCCTCAAATTTGTGGTCGAGTACGCCATACGGGGTCAGGGGACAAAGAGTAGCCTGCAAGTCGATTCCACGGTCGTTCACTAGTTGCGACAGCAATTGTTTATCCTAAGGTGTTGAATGCGACAGACAGCAGCCGATTGCCAGAGACATGGCGGATGTGAAAACAGAACTTCAATAACTGTACTGCGTTGCGCAATTTCTCCGAAGTATCGAAAGAATACTAATTGGCGGTGTTTCAAAATTACAATGAAGACGAAAGCAGGCGAATCTTGGGAAATTTGCCTTCTACTACTCCAGAAGATGAGACCGACCTTTGTACGGTGATAAATTAATTCAAAGAGTGAATCTTTTGAACGCTTCAGGTATTTCACAGCAATGACCATGATGCAGAATCTATCAGCTAGTATACGGCTACACTGAAACAGCTAGTCAGAACTTGTCATTTTTACATCCTCATCATCTCAAGTTGAACATCACCCACAATTGATCGCAGCTGTCGCATTCCCATAGACTATCCAGTCGGCCCCTTTCGAAAAGAAGCACTAGACTCGAGTTTCGCTCTCATTAGAGCTCGTCAGTAGTGCATATCCTTGCCACTGCCGGGACTAGAACTCCGGCCTTGCTTTCATGAGGCAACCGTGTTTACCACTGCGCCATTGACCTCACATTAGGCACGACCGAATTATCATATGTGAACGCTCAACCACTTTCGCTTGTGAGTAATGATCGCCTCGAGAGGAGACACAGTTACTGTCTGTTAACTCCAATCGATGACCCCTCGACTAGGACTTCTCTCCAAGTTGAAATCACAGAAATCATTGACTTGTTGAGCGGTATTTTGATTACTGATGAGTAGTAGGGGATTTTGGTTTTTTCAAGTTGAACATCACCCACAATTGATCGCAGCTGTCGCATTCCCATAGACTTTCCAGTCGGCCCCTTTCGAAAAGAAGCACTAGACTCGAGTTTCGCTCTCATTAGAGCTCGTCAGTAGTGCATATGGGAATGCGACAGCTGCGATCAATTGTGGGTGATGTTCAATCTATATGAAAAACAAAACCTCCTACTACTCATCAGTAATCCTCCTCATCATCATCAGTATAGAAAACAATATATCGGTCGTTCTCAGTGATGTTTAACTGCCACAAAACTATGGGGAAAAAATTTCCGGGCCAAAAAGGAGAGAAAATGGAAGGAGAAATGGAGGTACATAATTACTGGGAATGGCTCTATTTATATTCAACCAGTCAGCACGAAGGTGTTTAAATCTTGCAAGCAAATAACCGCGCTGAAAAGCGAAAATAGGGCGCAACTAGCAAGACAGGTTCCTCAGCGTTTTCACTGCTCCGCGTAATTACGTGCAGTTACTTCACAAACAGCTCGTCCCAACTACGAAAACATTCACGTCACTGAGTCCGGACGGTCGCCATCTCATCGAAAATCTCCAGAATACCGACTGTGTCAGTCGCAAAGACCTCAGACGGGGAGGCGAACCCGATCTACAATGACCAACTCCTCGATGAACAACTTCACACCTCTACGTCAAGTCACCAATTGTTCCACATGCGCAGTGTAAGCCGAAGCATTGGCAAACACTGCTCAGTGTGGCAGACGACTAGCCCGCACCATTAGTACATGGCCTAGTTATCCAGGTCTATGTAAACGATAGAAAGTGATAGAACGACCATATACATCAGTAAATGTAGAAAGTGTATTCGGAAAATTTACAAGCAATATGATCATTCTTGAATGCGTGTTGG
Source organism: Paragonimus kellicotti (assembly GCA_014220965.1). Classification (NCBI taxonomy): domain Eukaryota; kingdom Metazoa; phylum Platyhelminthes; class Trematoda; order Plagiorchiida; family Troglotrematidae; genus Paragonimus; species Paragonimus kellicotti. Next base: position 4,867 of record LOND01003227.1, on the reverse strand, counting down.
AATGCACCGTGGGTTAATGAAGGCGCGATCAAGCGGAATGGAACCTGAGCTTTAGTGCAAGCTTAGGATACATGCGGAAATGACACACTTACTCACCTGTGACTAGCAAAAATGAGTATTTTCAGCCAGGTGTAGGTCGAGTAAATACCCAGTAACTGTGATCATAACAGTAAAAACTAAATTTCGGTTTATCGGTGGGTAACCGAGACGTTGAATTACGAAATATCATGTGTACGTATCAACAGCGTTGACACCCTTTTTAATCCTCAATCAACTTATTCGGAGTAGACGTGACGTTTGTTTAGACCAAAACATAGGAACAGGAACTAGATCTACAGCGACTGATTATCTGGCAACTTTTTCTATTGTCTATTTTTACTCCTCAACCGTCCACATTGAACTTTCGGCCAAGCGGCTGTGCCATTAACAAACACAGTTCTGTGTGACAAAACATTAGTCGGCAGCTCACCCGAAGTCTGACAAGTCATATATTGTCAGTCTATTCGGCAGACCCAACAGGACCACCGAAATTTTCAGAATCCAAAACATTTATTGTGGAGTTAGGGATTAAATTATAAAGGATTCTTATTGTCAAGTATTGTCAGGTGGCAGACTGGGCTTTACATACAAATGCTTCAAGCTTAGGTCATACAGATGGTGATTTGAACCGTGCGAATTCCGCAACTTCTCCTGTTTACTCAATTTTGATCATATTCGGGTGGTAGTTAGTAGGGCATTTCTGCTTCCTACAGGGTAAACCTTACTTTTATTGGAATTGCCTCAGCTGCTGTAAAAACAGGAAAACACGGCAAACATGGATCGAATATACTGTTGTTATCACCAGAGACTTGCATATAACGTATCAAACATATTTGTGTAACAGATTGAAAGCAATCAATTAACGCCACCCGACCGACAGCAGGGAAAAAGAAACAGAGATTTAGACAAACCGAAAGGTTGCGTAAGCTAAACTTTATGCGAAGGAACACGCTGAGAACTCACCGGTTTTGCCACTTGAGGTTGAAGGCGCTTCAACACTTCTTTATCAAATGGCAAGATTTGAACTACGGCCTGTTCCACTAGACCTAATACGAAAAAAGACGGTTGCAGAAAAAAATTTGAGCACGACAGTAAGAGTTGTGTTGTTACTAAATGACAAATGTGATTAGCTTAATTCCAACTGATTCATCTGTAAGCATTTATTTGGAAGGATTGTTTATAATCATGAAGCTGATTCCGAAATGTCAGCCTTGACTGAACTGCAATCAAACAAAATACCCATACTTGCTGACACTGTAACAAAACGATTCCGGCGGTGTCCGATAACTGTCGTTTTACCATCGTTTGCTATCCGGTTGCACGCTTACAAGATGTTAGCAAGCTGATGTTAAACAGTTGAGTTTAGACACGAAATTTTGTGACACGTTCAAATCCCGCTCCACATGTTATCCGTAAAGAAGACTTTTGAATTCCTTTTCTAATGATTACAAGGTTATCAGGCATTACCACTAACCACTCATAGCTGTCACAAAAAATTGAAGATAATGTTAGGAGTAATTTTTGTCATACAGTAGCTTCTTGTCTAAAATAGTACGTGTAGGTAACATGTTCCATCTGTCTGACTTTAGTTGGTACATGTGTGTTCTTACCATCTCTACAATGGCGCACCTCTGATAAACTGCTCCGTATGTCCCGATTCTGTTCCCGATAATTGTCCACCTCATATCCAGGTACAAAATTACATTATGATCAACCTAAAGACAATTTTGAGGATTTTCTCATATTTATTTAAACCACAGATAATCAGTATACTTGTAATCAGTAATAGGTTTGTTGTTGGTTTGCACAGTTCAAAACAGGGAACCAATGTACAGTTATTGAGAATTTTATTGGAATGTAATTTGCCACATCAGTACGGTTTATCTTCCTTGATTTCAGGTTTTTATAATGCAGATTATCCTGTTTAGCATAGATCTCTTGGTTGGTTTTCTTAACCTCAAACAGTACAAGCGCCTTCGATCAAGTAATGCTGATGTAAAAGGATGCACTCAGAAACAATCAGAAATATCAGTTGTGCTCTAATGTGTTGTTTAGCAGTTTGCTCAGATGAGCTCAGCTGTACTCCAGAGTTAATATTTATTCATTATGCTCATGACAACTCCTGAGTAGTGTATGACAAACTGAACGGCGCGCTTATTCAAAAGAAGTTGACGCCCGAACGCTGGATCAGTTCACCATGATTCACAATAGTACCGATTGGACTACGTGCTTTGAAATCCGCCGAGAGTAACTCACACGCTGTGTTGGTTCAAGAAGTTTTAATCTGTTAAAAAAGATTATAGTACCTAATTGCAAGCTGTGAAGATGTTGATCTCTTTCGGTGGCACTCTCCGGTATAGCTTCAGACCACTGTCCCGATCTTGTCCACGGAGTGAATCTTAGCCAATCACTTTAACAAGATGCCACGTCAGACAGTTTTCCCTACCACAGGTATGGAAGGATGCAAATTCCCCAACTTGGTTAACGGCACCTAATAACCTTGCTCAGCAGGACGATTAAAACTATCATAGTCCGTGACCATGCCATCGTCTGACCTCGTGTGGTTACTTCCAACCATCTGCTGCCACAGTAAACAACGTGCGTTGCAACAGATGCTCCGTTGATGTACAGAACATGTGACCCAGCCTGCGAAGATTGTGCATTTTCATTATCTCCGTTATCACTGGCGAACTGGAACATGTCTCAGATACGCGATGATGGCCCATCGCGTTTCTCACACAGACGTCCTAGTTGGTGCTGGTTAACCGGAGGAAACAGCAGTGATCGAATACTGACAATCCGAATGTATCTGTCATGGGAACAGGCCAGGTGTCCAATCCCCGCAAGAAAACTGGGCACACTTGCATTCTAAACCCAATCTTTAATCAACAACTGAAAGACTTTGTGACACCACAGGAGGCGAATGTTCATGAATGCCCATACATTGAATCCTAGCTGACAAACCAGAACAAGGTTGTACTTCTTGCTTCCTTTTTAATAACCAGTATCGTTTTACTTCTCCCATGATAATCATGCACACCCTCAATAACAATGCATCAAAGATTGTTAATAGTGCTTGAGTGTCGTACAATCATGAGGAAAGTTAAAACCGCACAAGTTTAGAAATGTGAAAATAACTCGGGTTCGACTCTTACGGAATCCTAAAGTCAAAGATCAGACACTCGACAGATTTCTATAACTTGCACACAAACAAGCGGGTAAAATGTGGGGTTAATGGGACCTTTGTAAAACAACTAGATGTCTTACAGTTTACACTACTTCACTTTAACAGTTAACCTTACTCTACAAGCAACTCAGCCACATAACGGTGATATTCACCACTCGGTTATACTGGCCTTCAGCTGGGGCTGTGGAAGATTTGAAGAACCAATGTGGAAGAGAAACATAAAATTTCGTAGCTGACCTACTGGAAGCCGGTTTCATCCACTCACGCCAATTCAATCATTATCTTACTTGCACCTTACATTTAATGGCTGTTGCAACCTCGGAAAATTACAACTGGCACTATCCCTTTGATTTTATGAAGAATTGGTCAGCGTGATCTAGAGAAAACTAGTCGTGTACATTCAGCAGATTATTTCAAAAGTGCCTAGGTGATCAGCTAGACACATTAATAATCTCAGAATATGTGCATCATTGGTTGCTGTGTACTCACTTGAGCGCTGTTCTTGTGTAAAATCCATGCTTTTATGCACGGCCACTTTCACCTGCTCACACAAATGAATTGCGTGTTCACTGGCACTTTCTCGTCTTAAAACGAATAGTATTTTGGATAGTGACGGTTCAAACACATTGTCCGATGGGTTGCATTTGATTTCTGCATGTGGTTTTGACTCGTCCACCACTAACACCGTCAGAGCACAGAAGTCGGGAGGTGTTTCGTACGTAAACCTGCCTAGATATACAACTTGATATCCGCATATGTCGACTGCAGCCTTTAAAATTCCAGTTAAGCACGACAACAACGTCTCGTCTAGCAGCATCACTAGATCAGTTCTTATGGTGCGAACTAGCCAACAATTTTCCGAATGAGTCAACATCTTGAAGCTTGATGTTTGATCCGCGCAATTTTCACCGGACTGAGACCGGTTACGTCCGGTAGACGGGGTCCAAACCAACGAACCTGACAAAATGATGAAAATAGAAAGCAAAAACAGCCTGACATTATATTGTACTGTTCACCCCCAAATCGGAATTAAATGATCAGCGCCATTCTTGCTTGAGCTTAGTGGATAACTTATTCCGTGACGTTAGACCGGTGAATCGGATGTTTTTCTAGGCTATATTAGTGTTTGTATGGTTTGTCATCAACCTATTGATCAAAATTCACAAGATTCGTTTAAGGTTGTTTCTTTTTAGCGTGAGGTGGGTCATGATCATTTTGATATTTCATACGTAACCCCAGGACGAATTCTGGCGAAAAAGCTGACGAAAGATTACACAATCGTGCGAACACACACGCGTTTTCTCATAACCTAGTTAAATGATCGTGCACGTAAATTAGTTTTGTGTAGAGATACTGAGTTGCCTTGTAGCCTGAATCTCACTTTCGTAGGTATGTGACTGAATGGAAAACATAGCAGTGCAACAAAAATCCGACTGCTCACGAAGGCTGTTAGAAAATTTTCAAAATTGTCACTTGGTTGCACAGCAACTAATTGCCATCAACCTGGCCATTATCATCATCGACAGCATTAGATCAGTGGTTGACACAGCTGTCTAACTGTCATACAACTATGAGGAGGAAAAAACGAACCATAATTTAAGCGTGAAAGAATAGGGAAGAGTGAGACTCAGCTAAGGAAAA
>LOND01003226.1:21965-52697 GCA_014220965.1 Paragonimus kellicotti | reverse complement strand
ACATTCAACGTTACTCTACGTACACGTTTACAGTAGTATGTCTCCATTTCTGAATTCAGCGTGACTAAGATATCCGTTGGGTTGGCGCTTTCGTTAACCAAACCCAGGAGTTCATCCACATATCTCATACACACTACTTCTACAAATGGCATCTTCTAGCTGGTCGTTTTCAAACTACGCCTTGAAAATGTTTGCGAACACGGTCGCTATGGAGGTCCTATTGCCACATAATCTAATTGTCGATATAATTCCCCGCTGAACCTAAGCTGTATGTGGTGAGCACGAAAGTATAACAGTTGTTCCAGTTCTGTTGAGAGTATACATACATCTAGGTTGTTGGCCACAACATAACCACATAAATAGTTTATCGTCTCTTTCAGTGGGACATTTTTTAATTGTTCTGTTCGCCTTGCCTGACAACAGTTTCACGTGATTGTCATATATTTCGCCTGATGATGAACGACCAAAAACAAGCTTGTTCACCACGCCGTTATTTTTAATGAACTTTGATGAAGGTTATATCAGATTACCTATTCAGTGACGTGTGAGCAAAACCACTGGCAATGGCGGGAACTCCAGTAGTCTGATTAACCCTTAGTCATGTTAAGCTCAGTGTGTAGTATATTAAGATCAGCATCACTTCAGAAGTTGTTGTTGTCCTCAGTGTAGAGATGAACATTGCGGGTGAGGATGTCCAGACGGTCACTGCTGTAAATGATATACGGTTGGCCTCCGTTCCCTGATCATTGAGAAACCATTGTCAACGTTTTCAATATGACGTGAAGACATGCATTGCGAGAGGCAGGGATTTCGTTTGTTCTCAACAGTCAATTACAAAAAATAAATTCGGACGTATAGGTTTACCGCAGGTTGACAGAGCAACGCAACGAACGAATGTTACATAGATGAGCCGAACAAAAGGAACTCAGTTTCTCAAATTTCTATGTTCCACAACGCACGTATTTGTTCTCGTTGATAGTTCAGGACGCCCAATCGGACGATCTTAGAAATGTACCATCAAGGTACTTCAACGAAATGGCCGCTTGCACATGACTGAGCTTCACAATACTAGGGACGCGATCCCTATTGACCATTTTATGCCTGCTTGCTTCAAGAAGACTTCGGAACTTTCTGACGCAATTCCGAGCTCAGTGGTCATGCGGCTAACAGCTTCTGAACAGTCTTGCTGCGCTGCATCATGAAGCCGATGCACAATAATGAATTAGAAGACTAAGAATCCAGCAGCGGAGTATCACCAACAAGCCGGAAATGTGTACGGTGCCGCAGACAGTAATAAGCCAATAAGTGTAAAAGAGCGAGGTCACGCGACACAAAGGAACGGCTAGTAACTGTCCGTACGACTTTAGATGGTATTTCACAATCACACCAATCATACCGTAGTTATCTCTGCATTACTGCATTTCAGCTCAAAGATACGTTGTGTGAAATGCAATCGTTGGGACATGATTGCTGTTGTCCGCATTTTGGCGAACGACAAAAATGTTTGTTTGGCTTGGTGATCAATTGAATCATCTAAGGCAGTCCACATGAAGTTCACTTTTGGACTTGGAAGAGTTCGAATCCGATTTCATCTGCCATTTGTCATGGTTACTGTAGAAACGGGATATTTGTCAGCCCTGAAAGCAGTGCGCACACTCCGGAATATTCCACCTACAGAACCTGGGAAATTTTCTACTTCAGATATGATGACTATATCTGATTACACTGGTAAGATCAAATTGCTTTTGTTAGATAAAACCTAATTCCAAAGGCGGAAAAGGAGAATGACAGAACTGCGTTGAATGAAAGTCACACTATCGACTGTTTAAAGAGAATCGGGAAAGATGGCATCATACTCCATACGGTTCTCTGCCGCGTACTAATTCACGGTTTATCGTCCCCGTCCCCATGACTGACTGCCCTGAAATAAGGAACATTCAAATGCCCTTGTTCCGTCGCCAACCCATTTAAATAACGGAGGCTGTTTGGTGCAATATACCTAACCGACTCTATCGTCCCTCACGCGTATTGTCGTCCAAAAGTTTATTACCTGAAAGTAAACGCTGCCCCAGCTTAGTCATTTGCACTTCCCGCTCTTATACAACAAAGTGGTTAGCTGCCAAAATCAAGCCGATTTACCGACGTCCTTGTCTCTACAGTCTTCCAGATAGCTTTCAGCTCGTTGTCAGCGTGAAACGTTTCAAGGTCAAAATCCATCGCATATGTTTGTTTAATGCCTCCTCACTAGTAAAGAATATGCCATTGCGGGGAATGATTACGTTTATTTGTGAGTTTATTGGTTAGTCAGATACACACATGAACCTTCCAATTAAATTTTCGAAGACCAAGTATTGTGCTACGCGTTTACTGTACGATTCAAGTTCAATGGGATGATTTTTGACGGGTTTATTGCGTAGCAGTGGGCTAATGACTTTGACCAAATCGTGGGAAATTTGAAATCTGAGCAACAGTACACCAGCATTCAAGCAATCCGTCTATACCAACTGTATGTGTGCGACGTTTCTCGTTATTTATCCAATTCATGCGAAAGTATAACTTATCTTCAGGGTGATTAATCAAACAGACCATTCCATTTGGTTCGTCGTTGAACGTAAGAGAAATGATGCACCCCAGTTCCCTAATTTGAACGTAAACAGACGAACCCATCCTTCCCTAAGGCGCGGTATATTTGGTAAGGAAACATGAATTGGCCAGTATAGTAACATCCACAGTCTGTTACCTTCAAACGACAACGAAATGTGGTTAGCCCTCTAACATCCCGCGTCACAGGGATCTCCTCCAAGACCGTGCTGGATGCCGAACTCCGTTTCTTTAACGATGTACTGTAGAAAAACTACTAGACAGACAGATTTATTGCACGAAAAATTATCGTTACATCAAACTGTGGACCGCGTTCTCGATACCACCAAAAAATTTATGTCCATCTGGCTAACATTTATAGAGGACAGTCAAAGAACATAAGAACTGACATTTACAGCAGTCATCAGAACAATTTATTCTTGTAACATCAATGGGAAGCTAGTTCATATCCGGTTCTATGCTCAGAATTAGTCACAACGACTTGTCTATGGCTAATCAGAGTTTTTGTATTCTTTCACCTGGTGTTGTACAGCAGTCTCTATAAGTCGAAGCGGGTTATGGAGGAGCACCTATTCTGGATGAGGACCGGAAATAAAAAATTGGTCACTAATGCAGTCACGTCACATCCTATCGTAAGCAACCATCAGATAGATGTGTCCGAGGCATGTCGGTTCGTATACAAAGCTTTTGTCAACCAACTTAAGACATTTGTACAGCGGATAGTGGCAACCGCTAAGCTGATTACAATCAGAATACCTATTAGTCACGCTGAATTCGGAAATGGAGACATACTACTGTAAACGTGTGACGTAGAGTAACGTTGAATGTGAAATTGATTTCACACTCTCCGACAATCGCAGAACTGGCGGTATTCGTTGAGCGTTTCTTCTAATAAACAAACTTGCCGAACGTCTCTTCTGAATTTTCCTTTGTTCGTTCGTATAATTACTTCCCTCACCAGACCATCGTGCCCTCTCTTCGTTTCTTCTACTATGCCCTTCGGCCACAGACCTCTTGAGGTGCGAATATCGGTGACTAAGACTAGGTCCCCTATCTTGAGGTCTCGTTTTTTCTCGTGCCATTTCTGCCGGTTCTGCAATACTGGTAGATAACACCGCAGCCACCTTCTCCAGAATTCGTCGGACAAATGATGCACTTGTCGCCAGCGTTTACTCAAACGGTTCGGTAATTGAGGCTCCTTCGGCTCCATAGACCGTTCGCTAGTTAAAGCCAGTAACTGGTTCAGACATAGGGTCAGAGTGTTGATTATTCTGTTTACTTCTGCCATGGTGGTTTGCAGGACTTCATCATCTATGATCTTATCGCCCGTAAGAAGCCGGAATATCTGCCTTATCGAACGAATCAGGCGTTCCCATGCGCCACCACGATGACTAGCGTAGGGTGGATTGAATATCCATTCACAATTTCTTTCTGTGAGACAGCAGCTTATCTTGTCTTGATTCCACGAATTAATAATGTCTTTCAACTCTGCCTCAGCTCCTCGAAAATTCAATCCATTGTCGCTGTAGATTTTGGATGGAACACCGCGTCTGGCAACAAACCGGTGGAACGCACACAAAAGGAGTCTGTGTCCATCGCTCGTGTTACTTCTACATGTACTGCTCTTCACAGAGAGACAAGTGAAAATACATCCAAATCGCTTTTCTGTTGTTCGCTTATGCTTGACGAACAGAGGACCGAAGTAATCTATGTCCACGGAAGTAATGCCGGCTGGAAGACCAAGAAACGACCCTCACTTATGGGTGCCATCTGCTGACCGCATGGTTTGGACGTTCCAAATCCTACACTTTGCACAGTTTTGCAACAGTTTGCGGACTGTCGAGGTTCCTTGTAAAATCCAGTATTGTTGATGAATTTCCGATAGTACATGAGATGCTCCAACATGCCCATTCTTTTCATGATAATCCAAAATAAGTAAACGAGTTGCAAAATGTTTGGCTGGTAAAAGAATGGGATGCCTCGCATCATATGGCAATGGAGACCAGTTCAACCTTCCTCCGACTCGTAGGATGCCACTTTCTAAAAAAGGGCACAACTTTCTAAGCGGACTCGCGAGACGTTTGAGTCATCTGCTGGACTCTTTTAGTGTACGGTTTTTAATCGTTTCAATATCGCCTCTGAAATGATGTTGCTGTATCACTCGCACTATTTCCAATTCGGCCTCTTGAATAATAACTTCGTATAGCATACATTATACGAAGTTAGACGTTCCACATTTACTCCGAGAGTTGGATGCATGTAACAAGATTGCAGATTACGATTCACCCAATCACTAGACAACCGGTTCGGTCGACTGAGTGGACAATGCTCGACTGTCGTTGCTCATCCACTTAGTCAGATTGAAACCGTCTTTAGAGGCAAAATGCGGCCGGTTCTAGATGGAACTGTCCATTAGGCCACCACAAAAATCGTAGACAGTCCCTGTCCATTGTAGGGATCTTGACTTGGTGGAACATGGCTTCGATATCAGCCACCACTGCGATACGTCCCACTCTGAATCTCATCAGAACACCGACTAAACTGTTAACAAGGTCGGGTCCCTTCAGCAGTTGTTGATTTAGTGAAGTACCTTGATAATTACTTGCACAATCGAATACGACTCGGATTTTTCCTGGCTTGTTCGGGTGCGTAACGGCGTGATGTGGGATATACCAGAAACTCTTTCCCCAATCCGGCCTTTCGAGTTTTACAGGTTCGGCAAACCCTTTCAACAAATAATCTTCTACAGCTGTAGTATATAACTGACGCACTGCAGGGTCTTTCGTAAACTTCCTCCGAAGTGACATCAACCTTTGATAAGCGACTGGGTAATTGTTGGGCAACGCCGGGCAACCATACTTCCACGGCAAGCTAATTTCATAGTGAACGCCACGTTTCACGATAGATGATTTCATCTGTTCGAGAGCATCTTTATCTTCAACGGACATTGCTAGACGACAACTATTTGGTTCTGAAAATTCCAGTTCGTACATACTTTCAAGGAAAGCGGAGTCTTCATTAGGTTTACCACATATCGTGTTAATACATGACCCCTTCTGCTCTTCTCCATCAACTTGACCCAGTAATATCCAGCCAAGTGGGGTACGTGTCGCGAACGGCTCCGCCGGATTCCCACGTCGTTGTTCGAGTGTCCAGTGGGCCTCCGGTACGTTCATTCCGATAAGTACTCCAATTTTACGACCACGATTATCAGGAAAAGAGACATCCTGCAGGTGCTTCCAACGCGTCAGCTGCTCCGAAGACGGCACTACTCCTTGAACCTGAGGCATCTTCTTCACGGACCAAGCCTGATTCACGTGTATAGGTTTGCCGCCATCTATCGGATATAAATCGATCTCTGTTGATGAGGAGAGAAATTGGGATTCTTTCGTTACCGTTGAAACGTTAAGTATAGCCGACTTGGTCTGCAATTTCAGCTCTCTCAACAACTGCTCATCGATAAGAGTCGAGTCAGATCCAGAGTCAAGTAACGCGTTGGTTTTATCATTTTGTCAGAACCACGCAACCTAACCGGGATCACTCCCAGAGCTACTCGGCTGTTAGATGAAGTCGTAGCGTTTACAGTTGCTCGTTCGAACGTAGGAAGTGTTGCCTTTTCGTGATGCAAAAGTGGGTGATGTTTGGACTGACAACCACCCAATCCACATTTGTTCCTGGACCTACAGTTCGTCGAAGAGTGGTTGGCCTTGAGGCATAACTCACATAGCCTTTCCTTTGAGACAGTCGACAACCGTTCTGCTATGCTCATTGCTCTGAATCGTGAACATTGATCCATGTAATGATTACCGTCACATTCTAGGCAAGATAAAACGTACCCCTGTCCTGATTCGTCCATTACGTGAGTGGCCAGTGACGCAATACGGTTTCCACGGACCTCGGATCGTTCGTTCTTATAAAACCCCTCGCGTCTTTGGCTTGATTCTCCCGTATACATGGCTTGTGCAACTGCTATCTCCGCACAATCGCACACGAACTCGAACAAGTCCTTGAAAGTGGGTTCTCGAGGTGTTCGAAGTATGCCAGAGGCTCTTTTGAACCATTCGAGCTGTAACGCATGAGGTAATCGCCTAACTATCGCCGCCACAGTTACGGAAGCGTTCAGATCTGCCTCGTACTGCATCTGTTGTAGTGTATTGAGACACGCTTTCATTTGTACTGCCAGCTTGTTTAATGCATCTCCATCATTCGTCCTCACGATCGGTCCACCAACTAGTTGATTGATGTGGGCCCGAGCTATTAAGTGCGGGCGACCGAACCTTGTCTTAAGTGTTTCCATGGCATCTCGAAACCTTCTTCAGGCTCCAGTATAGCACAACTTCGATAGCTTCCCGTGCTTCGCCGTCACAGTAATGAATCAGGTAAGATAAACGAGTTTCGGGTTCTTGCACGGTGTTTAACACACGCGACTGAAAACTACGAATGAATAACTCATATCTCATTGGGTACCCATTAAACCTAACCATATCTCTTTTGGGGAGGTTCGACAAAGAACTGAAAAACCGGCTAAGGTCACTCGCTTCCTGACGGCCACTCGACGACTTGACGGCTTCCTTCGCGAATGTCACCAGCGAGACTCCGTCACGTGAACCGCCATGCTGCAGTCCACCATCATACCACTAAGCTTCCGATCCGACATCCACCCGTCCTTTAAACGGAACATTAAGTGAATTACAAGCAGCATCACTCTGCTTTTCTGTATAAATTATCCGACAGTCACCATCAGGCTTATAAATTCTTAGACCTGTGTCAGCTGGATACTGTACATTGGATTTCGAAATCAATTTTTCTAATTCCCTTATGCGTAATTCGGCTGCGGCCAGCTTCTCAGTTAACATAATTTCGTCGTCACCACCATCTTGCAAATCACCGATAGAACATCGTTGTTACTGTCGTTCATTTTGCGTGGCCCGGCGGTCAAATTGTGTTAAATCAGCAGAAGATTCATATTATGCGTTCTAGTAGCCTAGTCCTACGCACGGTCTGGGATGGATATATATATATATCTTAAAATGGGCAGAGGGCAGAAGACTATACGTAATATATATATAAAGTGATATAGGACTCTATTGGTTCTACAACTTCAATACTAAACAAGGTAAATACACAGTAACTTACGACCAGGTTTGCAAACGCATATAACAAACAGTGCAGCGGAAACGTGATAAAATGCCCAGTTAATTTCAGCGGTAAAATGTGTAGTGCGTTGCTGTTACTCATATAAACAAATGTGGTACGCTGTGTTGGGAATTGAGATATGAGTAGGAAAATGGGATACGGTTCCATTGCTTATGGCCGATATGGAGTTTATGCGAATGAAATAAATGTTGACGTATCAAACGGTTAGGAGTAAGAGCTAGTATTGCAAACAGACGAGTCACGTTGAATTCGGAAATAAAGACATACTACTGTGAACAATGTGAGTAGATTAACGTTAAATGTTAAATTGGATTTCATAGTACACATGGCATGAAAATCGACCTATGGCCCAACTTAGATTACACTTATCATCCCGAAATGGCTGCAAAAAGAAGATCGCTACTTTCAAGGTGATGAAATAAAGCTTCGAGTACAGACAAAAATTCGCCTCTAAAAATTTCCGACGTTATTGTAAAGCCACTGTTTCAGTGCGCCAATAAAGACTTGTATAATGACCTGAAAAATAGCCCATTCGCTGCAGAACATGTTCGCTGCTCAGCTGCAAGCTGATCGCACTATCAACACTTTCAACATTTGGTCTTTACCACGATAGAACGTTTCCAGCTGCTGTTGGTCAAACGTACGGTTTTACAGTTTGTAGAGTAATAATTAAGTGTAAGCGTGCAAGTGAGAATAAAAGAGACGAAAAAAATCAACCAACAAACACGATCGAGCTTCACGAAACAGCAGAGTCGACAGACTTGTGGATACAAACTGGTTACTGATTGCTACGTAATACCATGTTCAAAGAATGTTTCCGGTCAGCGTTATAAGTGGACGCTAATCCCCTAAACTACCAATGTTGTTCTGTGTGAAGGTCAAGATTTCATAGCCAGCGACCTGGAGAATGCCCGAAACAGCCATCCACAAGTGAGCCTTCTGCATTCAGAGGGGCATATAACTTCATAAAACCGGTATAATTTACTAGGACTCCTCGGCGATGGTGACCATCCAAACGAAAGACAGCCCTTAAGTCCAAAAGCACCACGGCCGTTAGCCAAGAAGAAGTGTCAATGCTCCAGTGTGTGTTGCAAGATAAAAATATCATCAATACACCCGTGACCAGACCGAACGCCTGCCAGTTCTCTTCGTGTATCAGGAACCGCCGCAGTATTAACCAGTGAGCATCTTCAATGTGGTAGTGACACGGATAATACATCTGTGGTTGTCGCGTAATATCTTGGCAATTGTTTTGACAACTGGGATGACTATTGATAAGTACCAGTTTTGAAGCACCCCGTCAGCTTTTCATAAGGAACGAGGGAGTGACCACTTTAGACAACCAATTTTAACTGCTCTTTGAAAAGTTCTGTAGAAAGAAGGTCCGGAACTTGGGTTTACTATATTTTACTATTTTAACATTCAGATTTACTTTCGTTTCTACCAGAGTATCGTCTGGAATACAATAATCATCCACTTAATCTCCATCATCAACAGCTGAATGAACTGGCTTAGCCCAATCAGGTTTTCCCCCAAACGCACTGCAGCGAGTTCGCATCGAGACCAGTGGGCACAGGGCTGGTAGACCTCGGGCCCCGTGTGGGCAATGGAAAAATCCTTTTGAGTGTGGATTTTTGAGACAGTTTAAAATCGAAGATTTTATTAAATACAAGTCCGATAATAACGATTAGCAATTTCGACGCCTTTTCAACGCCTTTAATTGAATTTTTTAAGGGAATGCAAAAACCAACTCACATTTCTGTTTTTTCATAGTTTTCTCTCGAACACGTCCACGAATTCTGTTTACCAAATCAGTCACATTCATTTCACTAGCATCGGGATTTGTTTGATATTTTCCATAGAAAATCAAGACGGAAGCAATTCAGTGGAAAAATTAAAAATTAATTGAGAATGCGCTTGAAATCGCTCATCTTTGTTATCAGTTCAGATAGAGAAAGAGTGGAACGGAACAACCTAGAATATTTCATAAGACTTTCTGCATTGTTATTTATTTGCTATTTGACAATGAATAAACTGAAAATGTTCTCTTGAACATGCACGAGATTTGAACATGAGACATAATAATGCTAGTTTTATAGGTACATTTTAGATTGCATATCTTCGAGAATAAGTCAGATATGACAAATGTGGAGGAGGACAATTTTGAAGAGGAATTTATAAGCCTAATACTGCAAGCCATTCGCTGTCTTAAACTGAATAAAGTAAATGTATTTCCTTGAATGTGTACAAAATTTGAGCCATGGTCCTAATATGGCCAAACGACTATGCAGGGTTCTATATGAATACAACTGTTATTTGTTGCATATCAGTTATTTTACGATGCATGCTGAACATCGAAATGTACGGAAACGGATTAACCACGTTACTCATCCATAGTTTTAGGTGAACAAAAAAATGAACCAACTGAATTTCACTTACAACAAAATATGTTGGCACAGTCGTTCGAAAATGTTGTGAATTACGATTGCGTATAAGCAAACATCACCAAGTGGAGTGGAACAAATTATATATTTCAAAAGTAAAACCAACTGACCTTCACTAATGTAATCAAATAATCGGATAGCCGTTTTGAAAATTTTGTCCACAGCCTTCCGTTTCCAGCATGCTATCGCCATTTTGCAGAAGGCGCTATGCTACATGGGAAGTGCTCAGCCCATCTTTCAAATCGCCCTGACAAGCTGTAAATCCGACAGTCAATCTATCCATATATACTCTCACCAACAACTTGCCTACGGCATGTGATATGATTTGTGACTTGAAATTACTAATCTCTGTCCACTTTATGTTCGGTGCATCCACGTCGCCATATTGTTTACACGCGGTTTTCACCAGCTTTTTCCTATCGTCCAGCTGTAGTTAACAGGGATTGTGGATCACATATGAATTAGGCTTCAAATTTCATAATGGGCTAGGATAACAGTCAACTTTCTACTACCGTCTAACGTAAGCCTGTCCTACTAAGCCATCGTAACGTGGTGATCAGGCTTGTGCATTACACCAATCCGGAGGGCTATGAAAGTGCACCCACGGCGTACAGACCAAAGTGGAACGGTCAGATGAAAAGCAATTAGGATCAAGCGTTGTGTGTCACACTATTGACCGCGTACAATTGCTCAGGTACTGATACACGATCCTATACACACGCATGGCACAATTATTTATATAGCTGTAATAATGCTGCCAGCCAATTAAGGGTAAAGAACGTGTGGAGAGGTACCCTCGAACAAAACTGCGTTCCGATCGCCCAACAGTTCACCGTGACCACCGATATATTAACCAGTAAGGTCGAAAAACTTTTGGTATCAGTCAAAAGATTGACTTGGCTTTGGATACATCCACTGCGTGCGGCAGTGATCAGAATGGCACATCGATATTTTATTCAATGCGCCTTCAAGATAGGCAGACGTCTGACTGTCAAGTGAGTCACGCTCCTGAGTGGGTGGCACCAATGAGGCTTCCTCAAGAAAACTCTATCCTCTTTGATCTTGCAATTCAGACTTATTGGGCAGAGATTCTTGATTAGGTCTCTCAAGCCAAACCACTATAGAAGCATAAGCCACCTGAGAGCATCAGAGTATCGTTGCCCTGACAGATCCGTTCACTCATTTCCACTCCACTCGTAAGCCAATGGTATCTACCATCTGTTTAAACCAAAGTAACTGGTGAACATTGGCGCTTCTAACGTCAGCACTCATCGACAGATTAGTCTGCTAAGTGCTCTAACGCGCGTCGTACCGAGTCTGGAACTCTATACACACTGTCTCAGAAACTTGACCACCATCTTAGCATTGTCCTACAAATGAATGTGCACTTGGATAAGCCCATCGGCCAGTGGTTTGTTTCCTCATGGTCTTCAGCGACGATGAAGACGAACCGACGATCAGGCTGGTGTGTGAATTGCAGAGCAGAAACTGCTCGATCGGATCCCACTGAATGGTTGTCTACGTGCCGTCAGTGTCATTCAGTCAGCCTGTCGACACAGATCAGAAAGACGTTTAACTTTTTGTACCAGCATGTTTGGATGCTTCCAACAACGCCTTCTACGACACCCTCACTGATCTTCTACGAAAAACTAAGCACTTGGACATCAATGTGCCTGCTTATGATATGGATACACAACTCGGTCGTATTACTCTAACACATAAGCGGCTGGATGATACGTTCGGTATCTGGGCGCGACGCGCTGACAGTGACGATCGGCTGTTACAATCACGTGCATCCGCGTACTCCATGTGTACTGGCTAGCGTATTTCAACACAAACGACGACAATGCGATACATACAGACTGTTCTGTGCAATCCAACGAAGTACTCACACAGATCATATCGCCGTCTGCCATTGGTGACGTCACTTCATTAAAGATTGTCGTTCACTTTGGAAGTAACCACCTTGACACATAGCACACCGTTGTTCTTACTAGTTTTGTTGTATAACAGGCAGTTTCGTTGTGAGTAGTATACTACTCACAAGCGACATTCGGGAACAAAGGGCAAGCCCCAACGCCAGGAAGACGACGGACCAGAAGTGAATATTGGAATAGTGTGCACGCGCTATGGGAGAAGTGCCACCAGGGCGAATGACAACGTACTGCTACCCAATGTATGTGAACGCATATCAGCCGTGCAAATGAGTGTACACGTTTGTGGTCCCATGTTTAACATGACCTGTACGGGAGTTCGTGCAATAAACGAATTTGCTGGTCAAGCGTCTTTGCGGTCACAACAGTTCATTTCATCGTTCGCTCAGAAATATCTGCTCACAAGCGTGAATTATTCAGATTGAAATCGGGCGACGGGGGTACACGAAACGCTTACGGAACAGCAACGATAGTTAACTTGTCCGAGTCACAACAGTGCAGTGAATCAAACGGCAAAAACATCAACAGCTATGCGGAGCTCTTGTGAAGGGGTCTATTCAAAAGGAGCATTGCAAATGCAACAGGAGTGGATATCCGCTCATACAGTCGAATATATGAACAAACGTCGACTGACCAGTGACAGTGACTACGACAAGGACCATCGTGAACTGAAACGCAGACTTGACAAGAGTCTGCGTAAAAACTCGAAGGCACGATCGGCACATGTCAACTTGCGATTCAAAACGTTTAAGGAAGTCTGCCAATGGCAGAGGAGAGGAATGTCCACCTTGACGGAACCTCATTAAAAAGCGTGATGAGGGCTAAGCTTTAGGCATTACAGTGGACGATCGAACAGTTTAATGGGCGTATTATTTTCTGATCAATGTTGCTATCCACGGTCACATCGCTGAATACAGGATGACACCCTAGATATTGTATCGATTAAGCGATTTACAACACACTTCAAACATTTCGCAGGTGGAAAGGAGGCTAATTTGTGCCTGGTCCGTGGCCGTCGTCGCTGAAACGTGCCGGTTCGCTAGTTTAAAAGTTCATTACCCCGACGCCTACATGGGGATCAGCATCATCTAGCGTTTTCGTCGCACGGCTCGTAGCAGCAACACATGCGATTAGTCTCTACTGCTTTGGGCGGAGGGATTGTCATGTGACGATTTAAATCGCTGGTTGCTGGTGCAAAGATCCACTGGTTCGCGTCACAATTTCTCTAGTTCGGTGTAAGACACATAGGTTGTGATCATGGCGTTTGTTTTGTCTTGAGTAGGACTGCACTGTTTGCTCGACTAATGGTGAAGATGCATCTTCTCGAAATAGTTCGTAATGCATTGGCTGAGGCTGTTGGCTTACACATAAAACGTGAGGGCGACACATATACACTCAGAAAGTCGTTGCAACTACAACCTTTGTGATAAAGACTGACAACTGAGATCTGCCAACAGCCTGCGGTATTTATCAAAAACGAATAAAGTTCCTTACCTTCCACCTGTACTTTGTGGGACAGTTGTTTGAGATGTGGTTTCTTGGACATTCGTTCTCCTTAAGAAGCGTTGTTAATGGATTCATAATAATCCGCTGTCCAGCCGGTTCACATATTGCTAACTAGGTCGATCATATGGCAGGGAAGTCGTTGTATAGACTGAGAAAACATCCTAATAGTTGATGATACATTTGTTGCTGAACACGATTTATAGCACAACGCGCTAAACCTGTGGATCAGGGCCTCCGAAAGCACGGGGCGCTAACGCAACCAAAGGCATGAATAATTGAAATTCTCATCCAACTCCTTCAATATTCACATCAATTTGGTGGAACTAAATTGAATGTGATGTAAACAAATGTACTTATACAATACGTGTGCTCAAAAGGTAGTAGGTTAAAAGAAAAATGTTTACAGACCTTTAATAGTATACAACTCAAGCGGGTTTACTAGTTTGCAGGAGTTAAACGAATCGAAATTAACAAGATAAGTAGACGGGAAATGTATTGTTGACATTAGAAATGAACGTGCGAATTTGCGAACGTCGATTGACGGATGCCAATCTTTCCAGCGATTGCATGAGACATGGGGTACTCAACAACAATTGGATTGATGAACACAGCCTAAAATTATCCTGACCATCTTAAATTCACTTCAAGCTAACTCACTTTTGGGGATTGAACGTAAGGTGTTGAGAAGGGTGGTTCTTCGCTCGTATATTGGAAATTCAAAGTCAGTAACTACTACTTACACGATCAAGTATTAGTCCACGATCCTTAAACAGAAGTCATTAGTGGACGCATTGCATTCATCTCTCTGAAGAGAAATTCAGAATCGTCTGACACATATGATTGGTATCTTCTGCATATGATAAGAGTTACAACAACAATGTGATAACTGTTCACTGAACACTATCTATGAACTAATCATCAACAGAAAGCAGAGGTTCAAGATGACCATAAAATTATACAGGATTCCCAAGAAAGGGAGATCCCAAAGACAGTTCGTTTACAGTAAGTATGTGCACTTCTACTTTGTTGTCTAAATGATGCTCCCAATCGGATGTCACATCCAATCAAGAGAGAAATCGCATAACTGTCTCAAGATTGCGCCTTGTAAAGAGCGGCGCTTGTTGACGGCCGGCTATCTCGGTGGACAAATCTTCAAACAGAAACCCACTCCCAGAAACATATCAATGAGCTTGTCTGGAGAAGTCAGGAGAAACTTGACTTTGAAGAACAGTAATTCACTGTTTTTTATTTACCGTTTTCCATGCTGTGGAGAGTGGGACGAAAACTGGTGAGATTTCGTCGTGAGGTAGCACACTGTAATAAATCTTTCCACCAGGATTATCGAAAAAAGAACAAGTATTATGTGAGACGGGGATGCTTTTCACGCTCACCTCGGTCACAAAATGAGAAACATGAAACTTGGGAACAAGAACGCAAGCCCGTCATTCTTGAATGTTGGCAGAGCCAACGAGTCTGAATGTTCAGGCATTGCATTGTGCACTCGAGTGGTAATGCCCACTGGTCAACAGTGCATCGTATCATAGAACTTCAATGTCCGACAGCACAAACTAGTTAGGTATGCAAATAGACTCCAGATACTACCTCATTATGAAAACACCAAACCTTTCATTAACGGACAGCGAACTCGCGAACAACAAAGGGTTATAGTGAGTAAACTACGAAAACCAATATTGCAGTGGGATGCTGAATTCGAAACTAGGAAACTTCATCAAACAATAAATACTGGTTACATGATGCTCCTCGATGAAGACAATAAACGAGTTGACCGAAAAAAGAACTGTATGAGGGCCACAGACAACGTATTATAAGATGTTCATAACAGATAACAGTGGACCGAACTTGTGAAAACTTATGCTGAGATGAATAGACTCTCGGATGTCAAGTGTAAAATCCCCTGAATCCCCAATCGTCGAATTACGTGTCATTCTTATTTGGAAAAAAAACGACATAATGCCTATTGTTTGGCCTCAACCGATATGGAAAAAAGAGGAATGACGTGGGGGAACAAATATTGATTAGATCAAACAGAATATGCATGAAAGTTGAGGTAGATAGTGAAAAAGAAAACAAATGCAACACAGAAGAATGAACGCAATTACGACACCATGAACACAATGGTCAAGTTAACAGTAATTCTATCAAGAGATAAGAATGAGAGCGTACATGTGTATGTGCAAAGTGGTTAAGACCGTTTTTATTCAGTGCGTATGTACGCACACGGACGACTGAACACAGAGAGGGACAGATCTTCAAGCCAAATTAATACAAGCAAGAAAATCCATGTTTTGGCGCATCAAAGCAAACGATTGCTTTGAAAAATACATACCACTGAATGCAACATCGTAAAGCAATGTAACCGGGATAACCAAAACGGGAGACAACACGACAGTGTCTGCTAGTGTGAAAGAACTCACAAAGAGGATGGCCCACATAAGTCAGATGACAAGTAGTGCCTCCAAGTAGTAGGTATTCTATCTAAATCGAGGGGGGTAATATGATGATGCAGGTTGGATAAACAAGCAGGATGATAGGAAGTGTTCGTCAAACTAATGAGATGAATTGGTAGAATTCAAAAGATTACAGTAAATCATGGAATGTCGTCTTGGTAACACTGTACGTGGTGCACACAACGGTGGACTATAGTCCCTTTCTGGAAGCACGTTTGACACCTGACGTGAACCCGATGTAACCGTCATCATTTTAATTAATTTACGTCGACGCTTTTTCGGTTCAACCTCTGAAAGCTTGGGTGATGAAGCATGAGATGTGAAGGTACTGTCTAAAGTCGGTTGAAATATGGAGGTTTCCGTTGTAACATTGACTTGGGAATGACCAGGATCGAGGAAAAATTGCGGCCGCAAAGAAGAAGTTTTTATAGGTTGAGTGTTCGCCTCGACAAAACATAGGGAGGTAGGGGATTTAGAGCATCGATCGACAGTCATCGGAACGTTACTTTCATTCAAATGCTGAAAAAAACAAAGAAGAAATCCAAACCAACAAGTGTATAGAAGACAGGTGATTTCAAGGCTACAGGTTGTTTGCTCCTCAAAACTTTATCCGCAAGCTAACATCACGGAGAACAAAATAATCAGAATGCGGCTTTAGCAAGCGTTTGTATGCGCGAATTAACAATCTTGATAATAACGCCATTTTAACAAATTTCGAGAACAGTAGCCAAACAGTTTATATCGCAGTCTTCCGGAAGCCACTTTTTAAAATAATGATAAAAACTTCCATACTGTACCACAGTTTATAACAGATGAAATCGATAGCCATCAAAGAACATGACATGCTGTCGAATCCCAAGGCAAAATATCTATATCCACTTACAGCGTACCCGAACCAACGAAATTTCAGTTCGAATACATTTACGGTAGTTTTGCCATTTCGTTCACGATGTTCACAGAATGTATCATGTTATCGAAACAGATCTGGTAACAGTCTAGTGAGAATCGATTGAACAGCTGCTGAGAACCTACTGAGCTCAAAGCGTACACAGGGCGATTGAACACACCGTCCACTCAGCCTGTTTGGCTTGATGATGTCGAATGGGGATTACCAATGTTCACAAACGGCTGTGGACAGCAGAATCTATCAAAAACCGGCTAGTGTTAATTGCCACTGTTACCCAGAGAGTAGTCGTCTGAGCGTGACTGATCTGCAGGCCAGATTTACAGATTTTTCTTTTTACCCTCTCACCAGACTGAACCCGATAACGCGGCACACTGCAGACGTGCATAATCATAGCGATTCCCTTTTAAATATGCGGCAGTCGTGACGTTTGTTTCAGTTGAGATGCTGTACAAAATGTATTAGTGATAAGTTGACCTATCAATTGACGCAACAGATGTTTCAAGTGTTGCGTCCCAGATTACGTTCTGCTTCATAGGGACTGTTGAAACATTCCCGGACGCTAAGACTGAGGTGGCCAAATAACTGTTCGCCAACATACAGTCGACAAAATGGAAAAAGCGTGTGAAAAGTTATCAGAAACAAAACGTTTAATTTGGTGAACTTGTTGAAATGAGTTTCTACCACAGGAAAACCTGCGATACGGCGAAACTTACGAGGTTTCCATTCATCGGAAAGCAAGCTGCATTGTGAAACTCGGCCGTTTCCCCGGAATTCACATGTTTCATCGACTTGAATGGCAATGCAGAATGAACATGCTCCGTTACTGATTGCGTGGGAGTGGAATCTCGTTGCAAAGTCGTAGGAGATGATTCGGATGCATTTCGCCGGCGTTTTCCAGTACAGCAAGCGCGACGTCCATTACGTAAACCTATAGGTGAAAGTGAATCAGGCTGTATAGGACAGCCGGACGAAGGCGTAGTGGATGGTGCAGTGGCCGCCATTGCCCATTTCTTCGTGGAAATGGACGCCTTAAGCCGCCTTTCAACATCCGGCAGGATCAATGCAGCCGTCAGGTCTGACAAAACGTGACGAGGACAATCAAGCATATTGTTCACGCAGTCATCCAAACCCAAATGATCCATATCAGAAAGCGCTGACGTTGGATGACGTTCGTTAGATACCGCTGACGACCAGGTTTCATGAACCACAGGAGAGGGAACCCAGCACGTTGAACCAGGCACTGGTGGAGTTGTACAAGAATTCAAGTGTTCCGAACAAGCGTCAGTTTTCTCAAGGAAGGGGTCTCGGTTAACAGATTCCGAAATCACAGTTTCAGCCTGTGTCCCTGGATTGGAATTAATGTCACCTACACGAGAATCATTTAGCTTGGGATCCAAATCCGGCTGGATGAACTCCAGAGAATCCCAAGTGTGAGGAGCAGAACACGCGGATGTCTGTACGTTCGATCCGTCCCCCCAAATACCCGGCCGGTCTTCTTTCAGCAACTCCATGAGAATATCATCCGGGATAAGGTCAAGTGCAGAGAGTAGGTTTCGATGATCAGTCAAATCTAAACCATGAAACAGAAAATCGGATATCCAAGGCATTAGGAAGGACTCACTTTTTGAGCAAAAGTTTAAGGATTCGACAAATTTGAGCACCCAGTAAATTGCAGATCTGAAAGACATTTCGTGAACGTGACTGATCCCCTCATCATGGGACTGAAAGGTACAAAACAACGAATATTTAATGACCCACCAAAGTGGACGAAAAATCCCTTGTGTTTGGTAAACAATGTTGGACATTATTGGGGATAAAAAGGAAGCGTAGGTTGGTGGCCGGTTGGAACGATATGCCTTCGAGTATAATCTCAAATATGCGTGCAGTCATTGGAAAAGTAACCAGTCACTTTCCTATACGTTTTAATGCGATAGGAGCATTAGTAATACAGAAATTTACGGTATACAGGCTAAAACGCCACCAGAATGGCCGAACCTGGACAAGATAATGATTAGGGTCATAAAAGTAAAGCATTCAGCGCGTCGCAGAGAAATGATAGTAGTACACTTGAGCCGATGCCATTCTTTTGAAACCAGGACCTAGTCTTATTCCAACTTCACGCACAAAGGACAACCAGACAGTAGTATGACAGACATCTATCTGTTTGCCTGTTCAACATAAGAGACTCTATCGGTGTGATATTCACATCGTCCTGTTCAAAGCAGTAGGTTATCGAGGAGCGCAAGCAAGCATATAACGTCAAACTCCTGTCACCAAGTGACTTTACAGCTCGTGGTGTGCAAATTAACGAATGGGTTTATGCGTAAGTTCATTAACTCATAAACTAATACATGGATTAGTGAAATGAAGTGCAGCCTAAAAATTGAGGTTCACATGAGAAGTGGATTCTTGGCGTCGGATTCGAGCTGGTCAACCAAGAAAATGGTAACCTCGGAGTTTTCGACACTGAGGGTCGGGGACCACGACTATATTCTTTTGAGTATAGTCAAGAAAAAGTCACGGACCTAATTAACGATACATAAATGACTTCCAATCTTCAAACTTTATCCAACCACAGAATTGTTGCATATCCCCCTTTCCTAGTGCTGTTAACGTGGAAAGTGCTCTTAGACGTAATTTCTTTATCATCTCCTTTAGCCGCTTTGTACATCAATTTACGTTAAGCCAGTCAGATCAGGTGGCATTGCTACGTTGTTGCACAGTATTTTTTTCTCGTTCTCTCTTGTGACTCCGAAACCTGACGTTTTTTCACATTATTATAAGCACTACATTACTGGGAGCTGAGTAAAAGACCAACTGTTTACCGCGCGTCAACAAGCTTTCATTTGCGTGCTCTTTATGTACAGAAGATCTTCGGATTATATATATGACCATCCACTTTAAATTCAACTTTCCGTCAAAAAAGATAGGACGCTCCGGAGCTACGCCATGCGAACACAGTCTACAGAAACCAGACACTCAGTCATAAAGCAGGCAGACCGTGTTGTCTTGCTCACAGGACATGAGACTCACCAGGATCGGAAACAGTAGGGGCGGAGGATGGTAACAGATACTGCTCAACCACATCATTCTGTCTGATCCGACTTTGCGCTGAATTATGTGAACTTGATAAGGAAAATGGTATATCAACAGTCAAAGCCTGTGGGGTTATAAAACGTCTCTCAGCAGTCTGACACTCCAGAGACTCGTCCATGTGATCCAAAGTGGAGGACAAATTGGTAGAGATAGATTCGGAACGATCAGATTTGGTACGTGGTGATAAACTCGGTGTCAACGAACTACAAACACCGCGTTTTGAGAGGGTCAGTCTGTCCACCGAAATCGGTTCCACTAAAGAGAATGACCCTAGTCTTGTCGGGGAAAGCGGATTAGACAAATTGGGAATTTTGGGTTCCGAATTGGTGGCGCCGGACGGCGAAGGACTATCCAAATTTAGGTTGACGGAATTCGCCTTCAAGTCACCAACAGTGGATGCAAGCGGGATAGGTGGGAACAGTCCGCTGAGGTCGCCAGGAAGATAGCCGAACAAGTGACGATTGAAATGGGTCTGAAAATTTTTCTCGTCTGCACAGACCATTTGACAATCCTTGACCGGACAGGCAAAGATCAGACGGACCAATTGGTTTTTCACTAGAGCAGAATGGGAAAATAGTGTTAGCCAAATGATAGCGATATATTAGAAAAACAACACAACGCGATCCAGAATTTCGTCGTTTTCAGAGTGAAATAATACAGAGTGCGGCGACCACGACACAAAAAAGTTGTATGTAAATGGAGTTGCAGGCATGTGTTCGAACTAACACGAGGGAAGCGGAAGGACTAATGTGACTGTATACCGTCCCAAGCGACTTGCGCTGAACCACTCGGCGTTTGACACACGCATCTTGCATCCGATGTGTGACTAGTGAATAAGAATCCTCGTACCACCACCAGTTAGCTAGTCGAACACACAAAAATAGAAGACCAAAGGCAAACATACTGTTTTGAATACGTTATATAACTACGAAAAGCTCCGTCTTCGTGATGTGTATTCACGAGTACGGTAACCACGAATAGAATGAATATCGGAATTAAGCATAAAAGTGATAAACAGAAATCGTCAAAAAAAACAGCGAAAGGTAGAAGAAACAGTTACAAGTACAGTACCAACGATAACATATAAACAATAGTGTCTGGAAGCGTTTTCAAACAATGATGTGGATGGTGACGTGGTAGACAACACTAGAGGCAGTACCTCAAAACAGACTATACACGCAGCGAAGTGAACAAAACATTCATGATCGGTAGTTATGTCACCGCCTGGTAACCTCGTGATTTCCTATAATCACCAGCAACAGACGTCACAAAATCAGTTCAGATCATTCGTCAGACACCGAATCGGAGCTTTTGAAAATAAACGGTCTTACAATGTGGTTGTGTCTATATTTATACAATGAGTCAGATACACAAATACGAATGATACAACTCGACCAACTGTGTGAGGTGTGAAAGAGCACATTGAGTTATGTGATAACCTAAAAATTAGACTGGCGACACATCAGTCTAACAATAAATGAGTCAAAAAGGCAAAACCTACTGATCAGTGGTGGTGGCTTGTTAATGACCAGTAAAGCGATCGATATAAGCAATGACTGGATATGAAAATTATCTTCAGGAACAGCAAGTTGTTTTTGAGCCTGACCGAGTGTACAAGGAAGACTTTGCTTACATAGAAAGACCAAAATTACTCTTAAGAAGGTCGTGATACCGTTCCGGTGATTCTAAAATCAATTTGCCTTTACGTCTTTGTCTACCATTGAACTTACTATTTTGTATAGAACCATCATTCTGGAAACCGGAAAGCCTGGAATACACACCCGATTCCAGGATAAATCGAGTACCCTTTAATTTATCAAACTAATCCACACCGAATAAATTCAACTGCAGATCTTTTACAGAGGAACAAATACCAGTAGTACGTAAAGTGTCAAGCTGAGATGCACAAAATGGAGTTCCCGATGTGTTCTGTGCCACATAGCCCGTTTATGCATATTCCAATCTATTTAGATGATCTCAAGTCTCCTCCAAGAAAAATGCGACGTCACGTGCCGTGTTCGTCTGTATCTTCAGCAAAACGTTCACAAAGTTTCCATAAGACACTACTGAATGCCGTGAAAATTACTTTGCAACAACCACCACAATAGAACAGCATCTGGAAGAGACCCATCTGCGAAAAATATGGACGGCATGCTGAACAAGATAGAAATACCACGAATATAACGCACAGGCTGCGCCACGCAACGTTAGTGATTGACAATGTGAAAGGAGACGATAATAGGCGCCGATCTGCTACGTCGACTGAAAGCAAACGTAGACCTGGAGAGGAACGAGTTGCGTGTTGATGGCGATGTCGTGAAGTTCCATCGCGAAGAGACCAAGGAGCAGTGCCGAATGGGCAGCGTCTCGGTGAAATCTCTGCCAGAGTGTCCGATCCCAGCCATCAAGCAATGTGTTAATGAGTTTGCTGACTGTTTACTAACGCGGATGATCAATACGGATTTTGTACATGGATGGAACACTCGATAGACCTACAGCCGGGTGGAGAATGCAGACCGGTGTACCGTAGAATACCGTTCAAGTTGATTCCGGAAGTGGAAAAGCAGTTAAAGGAGATGTTGGAGAAGGGAATAATTCAACGGACAAGCAGCCCATTCTCGTCACCGGTCGTGTTGACTAGGAAGGCGGATAGTACCTACCGATTTTGCGTCGATTTCAGAGAGCTGAACCGAGTGACGATCAAAGATGCCAGTCCCGATGCTCAGATGGGGAAGAGATCTTATGCTGCAACCTCACGAAAGCGCAAGTACTATCTCACTAGACCTGAGTTCCGGTTACTGGCAACTACCAATGGCACGGAAGGACAGAGCGAAGACCGCCTTTTGTGTTGACGGACAGCAGTACGAGCTACTCAGGGATTGCCTTTGGTCTTGTCGTAGTGCTCCAGCTACCTTTCAGGACGCCTTTACTTCACATTTGGAGGATCAGAGGAGGATAATCGAATCGATATACGGAGTGGTGTCTTGTTTATTCTCCAAGAAGCATGGTCGGAAAACCGTAGACGACTGCGAGCCAGTGTTGTCTACATCGATGATCGAACCAGTCATCTAAAAACTGAGTAGTAGAGAAGTGCCAAATAGGCCGCAGTTCAATCGTTTGCTTGGGACACACGGTTGGTAATGGGAAAATCCAACCACTGCCAGAGAAGTTAACAGCCATCAAGAACTTCCCAACACCTTTCAAGTCGACTCAGACTGGATTTTCCTCGGTATGGTCGGTACGATTCGAATTTAGCTCAGCGGTTCCCCAAAAAGCATAGTTCCACTGTGTCCAGCTGCTGAGGACAGGACAGAAATTTTATATGAGAGGACTTTGAGGTCGGCGTTCAACGCCGAACTCCAAACAGCGGAAGCTACCGACTGGCATTCGACGGTGCTTGACGATCCCCAAACCGAATGAGCCATTCACGGTGTCAGTTGATGCAAGTGATATCGGAATCGGAGCAGTTCTTTCACAACCGTCGGGGACAATTGAGTGATATGCCAGGCCGAGTATTACGGAAGCGAGAGAAAGTATGTCCACCACGGAGAAAGAATTGCTAGCCTATTGTCTCTGGGTCTGACGAGTAGTGCAGTGTACCTCCTCCATTAATGGCCGATCACCTTCCATGTCGAGACCGACCACAAACCCCTGATCTGGCTAAAGACGGCGAAGGACCCGCGCGGACGACTGGCACGCTGGGCACTTCGACTGCAAGAGTTCAACTTTACCATCGGAATACAGTACGGCACGAAACAATGCAGTGTATCCTCTGTATACTGTCGCGAACGATACAAAACGATGAGCTGCCCGACTGGAAACCATATACCCGTGAACGCAGTATTGGTTGCCGATAAAGACATCTTGGTCAATCAACAGCAAGACCCTCAAGTACGCGAAATATGTGAACATTTACTGGCAGGTACCAAACCCAAGACGTTGACTTCGGGACTGAACGATCTGTTACAGATCTGGGACCGGCTACACCTGGAGAACGGTCTGCTCGTCATCGATGTGGAGGTGCAGAGAGGGGGCTTCGAGCGCGAAGACTACCCATTTATTCCGTCTGGGCCAGAGAAACGTTTTGATCGCATTGGCACACAATCAGATATTCTCTGGGACGAGAACTGCCGTGTTCGAACTGCTGCGGCGGCGAAGGGTATTTTGGTCCACGGGGCGGAAAGATGTGATTGATTTCATTCGAGCCTGTCCCCATTGCCAACAGAACCGAGAGACAGTGACGACAACACCGCCGATGCAGTCGATCGTGACAGAGGAAGCCGCGCACACCTGGGGCATAGACATTTTTGGTCCGCTCCCAACAAGTCCAAATGGAAATCGCTACATAGTTGTTATGATTGACCATTTTACGCGATGGGTGGAAGCCATTCCAACGGCAGATCAAACGAGCGGAACGGTTGCACACGTTTTTGTGAACAATGTCCTGGCTCGCTTTGGAGTACCCCACAGAGTTATCACGGACCAGGGCCCGTGTTTTGAGGGGCGGCAATTTCAAGAGATGTTGAAGAATTGGGGGATACAGCGCCTGAGAACATCGCCGTACCATCCACAAACGAACGGGTTGACGGAGCGGTTCAATCGTACAATGAAGGAATGGCTGAATAGTAGAGGTAATAACTGGGAAGAGGGACTGCCGGATGTTTTGTTTGGATATCGCACGACGAAGCATTGCAACAACCGAGAGTTCGCCATTTGAACTGACATACGGGAGGGAACCAAGAATTCTCTTGGATGTCTGCGTGTCCAGAGACAGAGAGGGGCAATTAGTGCCGCAAGAACGACAACACATGGAACACCGTGCGCTTGAACGGACAACAGAAAGACAACGCCGAAATAAGCAAGCATACGACGTGAGGCACAACACACATAAATGGCGCCCGTTCAGGATCGGAGACCAGGTGAAAGTAAGAGACTACGGTCGACCAGAAACATCCGGCCCCGGCGCAGGAAAATTTAGAAGGCGGTGGAACGGACCCATTTACCATCACGGACTGCAAGAATACGAGCTTCCAAATTAACCAAGGTCCTCGCGGGCGATGGATCAATGCTGTACACCTTGGCACCCTGGCACACTCGCAGCAAGTTCTTTAAAGGAGGGGCGAGTGTGGTGGATTATCAAGCCGGAGGTGAGAGTATTCCAACACTTGGCGGAATACCTCAACGCGGGGAGGTCCGTCCAAAAGCCCACAGCGAGCAGATCGGGGACAACGTGGGCGACCGGATGAGTCATCGCTCGACTGGATCGGATCAACGGGCGAGGCATGGCAGGCAAAATAGGATGGATGACCTGATCGGGGGCGCGGTTATTCCAACACTCAAAGGAATATCTCGACACGGCCGCGGAATACGGTCAAAGCCCACAGTGGATAGATTGCGGACAACACGAGCGACCGGACGAGCTATCGCTCAACAAGATCGGACTAACGGACGAGGAGTGGCAGGCAGAAAACCCCCAGGAACATAAACCGGGTAGAAGTGCACACGACGTGTGAGCGGAACCTGATGCTCCGCGCACTTCCGGGGAACTGGAGATGGCGGCCTGGACATCAGCTTGACACACGCACCCTGAGCAGCGGCATGCGTAGCGTGGTAACTATCACGTTGGACAATAAAGATTGTGCTTTATTGGACGTCTTCTCGTTACAATAGTAACACTGTGCCGGTAAGTCCCCTTTCTTACCATCCAGCCTCAAGCCTCCTCGACCCTTGCTTAGGCTGCGAGTTCATATACATACCTTCAACGTTCGCACTCTAAAACAGACAGGTCAGCAGGCCGCTCTCGCACGAACGTTAGACTCGTTGCATGTTGATGTCTGCTGTATCTCGGAGACTAGAATCCAGGACAGTAGTCAACGTATGGAACTAACAGCACCCGCACTGTCTACTGGTTATACACTTCGGGTGACTCCACAGCCGCTGTTACAGGATCAGGCTGGAGTAGGTATAGTCCTCAGCACGACGGCCGCAGCCGCATTAGTAGATTGGATTCCTGTTAACAGTAGACTTTGTGCCGTCCGCTTGGCAGGTTCTGTTAAAACCAGCTCTAGACGCAAAACCTTCAGAAATTTATTCATTGTGTCTGCTTATGCTCCAACTGACTATGACTGTCGGCGTCAAGGACGCATTTTACTCGGATCTGGCCACTCTCCTTCGGTCGACACGTGGCTCTGATATAGTCGTTCTGGCCGGAGATATGAATGCCCAGGTCGGTCGCCTTGGTGAAGCCGAATCTCGTTTAGGTGGTAGGTTTGGGATAGCATCACATCGATCAGATAATGGTGGGCGATTGTTGCAGCTGTGCGCTGAGCATAAGCTATTTTTAGCCAGCACTAGTTTTAGGCATCGTGCACGTCAATGCTATACTTGGCGCCCACCCTTCTCCGAATCAGGCCTGGTCTCAGATAGACCACATAGCCTGTTAGTTATAGGTGGCGGGGTTCCATTCAAGACTGTCGTTCTTATTGGAGCACGTACTTGGATTCAGATCATGCGTTGGTACGTTGTCGTTTTGTTCTTACTTTTGTTGAACAACAACCACATTAACAACGACTGGTGGTTGAAAAACTCGTTATATCATCGGTAAAACATAAGTACCAAACTAGCCCAGAAAGCAAGCTTAGCAGTTCTCACCCCGAAGATACTCATACATGTTGGATTCAAGTCGCACATGATATTCACGAAGCAGGAACTGTGGCACGTGACACGAGAGTTCGTCGGCAAAACAAACATTAGATCTCACAGAAATTCTTTCAAATGTTAGACGTCAGACGGAACGTTTCTCCTAGCAATTCATATAAAACGTTTAGGAGGGATATCCATAGGAAGCTGAAGCGTAGCCTGATTGCCAATTATGAGCCTTGGCTAGTAGAGAAAAGTTAAAAGAAATGGAAACCGCTTTTGCCTTCAGGGAACACCGGCAAACTCTTTAAGCTGATCCGTGCCACTGGTCCCAGGCGACCGTCTGTCTGTGAAGCTATCAGCGAGGTAGATGGCACACTAATCTATAATAAGTCCAGAAGGTTAGAGCGTTGGGCGGAACACTTTGAGGGTCAATTTAGTTGGCCTCCTGCTTCTATTGTGTTGCCGCCACAAACTTGTGATGTAGCACCCTGGTCGGTAGATTTGGAACCACCCACTGAGACTGAGGTTCGCAATTGCCTTTCGGCTCTCAATCGTAATAGGGCTGCTGGCCCAGATGATCTCGTGCCGGCACTTTTCAAAGAAGGTGGAGAGGCGTTAGTAGAGGCATTGACTCAGTTGTTTCAACTTGTGTGGACGACGGAGACCATCCCTCCGTGCTGGGGTCACTCGATAATAGTTCCCATATTTAAGAAAGGAGCCCGGGGCTCTTGCGAAAACCATAGAGGGATTAGTTTGACCCCAGTCATTTCAAGGGTTCTAGCATCCATTATACTTCGTCGACTCACTGCAGTTCGGGAAGTAAACATTAGGGAAGAACAGGCAGGGTTTCGCCCTGGGCGGGGTTGTATAGATCACATTTTACCCTTCGTCAAATTCTGGAGCAGCGTCATGTGTACCGCCGGCCAACAATCGCGTATTTCTCGACTATAAAGGTGCGTTTGATTCGGTGGACCGATCTACACTTTTAGAGTCGCTTAAACGTAGGGTGTACCGACTAAGTATGTGAACATACTGTCGCTAATCTGAGACACCTATGGCGACAGAGAGGTATTTCTCTGAAGCTTAAGGGTCGCGTATATCAGACAACAGTGAGGGCTGTATTACTTTACGGCAGCGAAACCTGGCCACTCAGGGTAGAGGACGTGAACCGTCTTCAGGTATTTGACCACCGATGTCTGCGTTCGATTTGCTCGTATCGGAGTGGCTGCCGAGAATAAGCAACGAGAAGGTTAGGAAGCGGGTGTTTGGCACTGATTGTCAAACGAGTTCTTTCGTTCAATCCTTACACTTGCACAGACTTAGATGGTTAGGTCATGTACTAAGGATGCCAGCTAGTCGTTTGCCACACCGAGCACTGTTTGCCGACGCTGCGGCCGACTGGCGCAAGGTGGACAGATGATGACCTGGCGTAGACAAATGAAATCGTTCACGAAGGGTTGGTCACTGTAGATCGGGTTCGTCTCCCGGGCTGGGGCCCTCGCGACTCACAGAGTCGGTGGCTTGAGACGTTAGGTGAGATGGCGGCTAATCGAGCTCAGTGGCGTGAATGTTGTCGTTGTTTGGCCGAGTTGTCTGTGAAGTGAGTGCACTTATGATGCGGGGCAGTGAAAGCCGTAAGGAAGCTGTCTTGCTGATGACGCCTTACTTTCACTTACAGCTCGGTTGTTTGCACCTTGATGTTGAATGTTTGAATCTATAGGGCTATTTTTAGTGGTTAGGTTCTTTCCATTTCTCTGCTTTTTTCTTCTCTTTTTTCTGTACAGGGTTTGCTTTTTCTTCATGGATTGTGTGGCAGTTAAGCATCAGTGTGAACCACTGATGTATTGCTGTCTATGATGATGATGATATCAGCAAAAGGCAACCGGCAATGAGGTTCAGTCACTCTCCTATGCATCCCCTTGGGTCACGAAATGCGTATGGCTCCTGGCATATATTCGCTGACTTTCCAAAGTGATATTTGTATGCCATTTCCATGAGTTCACATGTCCAATGTTGTCTTCTCACGTTCGACCTTCTCTTAGAGAACGTTTTCTTTACAGTCATGGATTGTCCAACAAACTCCATACATCAAACAACGGAGACAAAATCATACAAGCGATGAACTTTATTTCGTTGTACAAACCCACTGTTGCAAACGGACAACGTAATTTTGCGCAATCACCGATTTAAAACTGTTTGTTCTGCCTTACAAGTCGTTAGCAGTTCGACCACAACGGATCAATGAGCTTGCGCCTTCTCATTGGTTGACTGCCAGGCTGGCCAAGTCTGTGATCAAAGTCACATTCGTTTTGGTTCCGTATTTAGTGACACCTGCATAAGGTCTCACTTTGTGGTGCGAGTGAGCGCATTTGGTGGGATTACAACAGAAATGACATACGCACCGGATGTTTTCATAATTGTGTTTAATTTGATGGCATGACTCTAAACGAGTAAGTGTAAATGGGTAAAAAACAGGCATGTAAACATCGCGCCAAAAGAGAAGAAACCTAGCAGAAATCTTACCTTCAGGAAAGTGGCAGTTGGTCAAATGTGCAGACAAATCCGCTCGCCCAAGACAAACATGAGTGCAACCGTCGATAGGACAACATATTGAATCAGTTTTCGAGTAAGTCAGAGCACGAACACCACTCATCCATTCACGATGTTTCAATTCTGTCTCATCCAGACCGAACCCACAACTGGGACACGTGGCGCAGGAATTCGTCTGACCAGTGAGCCTGAGGATATTAGTGGATGTATGTTCATTGGATCGGTAAAAACTTCGCGGCTCAGCCCCAGTGCTCAGGGTGCGCCGACGACCGATATCATTGTGGGTTTCCGTGTCGGCAGACCCAGGGTCATCTTCCAGAGACTTCCTTGTCTTCAAGTGCTCTTTCGCAGAAGGAACAGTGGCGAAATCAGTAAACGCGCGGGAACACTGGTTATTCGACGGCGTGAACACTAAGCCTTCACAATTTTCAAGCGCAGACATACCTCCGTCGCTCCCGCTGGCCGATCGAAGGCGCGGTGGACGATTCAAGATGGTGGTAGCTACTGAAGGTGGTTCGTGACCGTTAGGTTGAGTTGGCTGGGATGAGCGAACGAAATCAGCAGGCTGAGGTCCATCTGACGTAGGACCGGAGTCAATAGATTCTACAACCAAATCAAAACTCCATCTGACAGAACCGTTACATGGTATATGAAACAACTAATATTTAGCTGATTAACAATCGGAACGAACAATAAGGAATTCATGTCTAAGGAGACATGAATGGACGTAGTGAAACTAACCTATGAGTGGTAATCGAATATCAGTAACGCCAGTCATATGCTGCCGTACGTAATGTATTACATAATAAACTCCACAAAGATGTCTTCATTGAAAACCATTGTAATTCGATTATGAATCGATAACGTGTACAAAGAGGAACAACAAACTGACCGACCCAAACAGAGCTCGCTGAATGAAGAGACAACCAGATACTGATCGGGTGTATCCAATCCCTTGCTAAGAACCTGAGTGCATTAGAGATTTGAAACTTGCTACACG
Source organism: Paragonimus kellicotti (assembly GCA_014220965.1). Taxonomy (NCBI): domain Eukaryota; kingdom Metazoa; phylum Platyhelminthes; class Trematoda; order Plagiorchiida; family Troglotrematidae; genus Paragonimus; species Paragonimus kellicotti. The sequence goes on along the minus strand of LOND01003226.1, from coordinate 22,392 downwards.
GCCAACGGGTTATAGAGTACATGATGACGACAGACAGAAACCATCGCGGAAGAATCGAATCAAATGCAGAAATCTGGGTTATAAAGAAAATTACGGAAGAAAACAGATATGTCGCTAATCAATCAATAAAATGAGAAACTCTCTGTCCACAGGCACTTCTACACTAAAAGTGTGAGGATTATTCTGTGAGATACAGTTGTTGATGTAACAAGGACAGCATTTTATCGTCGTTTTAACAGTTAAGAACTCAGTAAATCTTGTCAGTCCATTTATGCTTTGCCGGTGGGTAGTGTTATGATAGGAGCAATTAAAGGGCGTCTCGACATAAATAGGACGACAAGAATAAAGTAAAGTACATGAAAGAAAAGAAACGTGGCTTTGGTTCAAAATCGACTAGGATTAAGATTGAAACCAGTGTCTCAAGCCC